>BCLG01000717.1:57479-75221 GCA_001602295.1 Zoysia matrella | reverse complement strand
AACATATTGAAAACATATATGTTTTCTGCTAAATAATAAATGCAACACCACAAGTATCTGTAAGTTAAGATACACTGTTGTTTTTCCTTTTTTCCTTCAAACTTGAACTGCAAACAAAGTAAAATTCTAGAAAAAAAAAATAGTACTAATATGTGTGACCCAATATCGAGAGTATATTCGTTCAAACTGCACAGTAAAATTTAGATATAAATCAGGACGTATATATGGAAGAGAAGGGCATGAATCTGAGAAAACAAAATAAAGAAAAACAAATTTAGAAACGAGAAAACATTATGAATACAGTTGGAAAGGGCAATGGAAATTGGGAGGTAATTATGTTGAACTTATTCCTTGGGATTCTACAAGGTTTTTTTTTTGGCATAAATCGCCGCACATGAAACACTATCACACTACTAATTACTTAATTAGGACACAGCCAGTGTGGGCAACTAGATAGACATGTTGGAGGAATTTAGCATCTCTGTAATGCCTTTTAATTAAAGTACCTTGTCTGATTGAAAGGGTAGAACACCCAAGGTAAAAATTCAGCAGAAAAAAACTTTGAATATAAGCGTTTTTTGCTCTTTGCAAGATCAATGAGTCCACATAACGTGACCACATCAACTTAATGCAAACAGAGCCATAGCGGTGTATTGTCTATGTACCTCCCAAAGTCACTCATTGAACCAACAAAGAAAAAGCAATGTACATTGCCCATGAAAATAAAAGACCAAATAAGGGAGAGAAACTAACCTTATAATCAAAATTGAACATGCCTTGGGAGTAGCCTGGCTCACTTGTCATCTGCAACGCACAGCATAAGTAAAATTAATGAATTTTAAAATGGTGTTCAGTAGAGCCAATCTGATATGAACATCAATTTGACTCGCAGCAAACAAGTTACCTGAGCATTTATCTTTAGTGCAAGATTGTCTGTAATATCGCACTTGACGCGGGCGCTCACCCTTCCATCTTGTGAAAGCCTCCCAATGAGCATCAGCTACAACAGAACCAGTTTATGGTTGCGCATAAGGAACCCATATATCACACTATAATTATCAGCACAGCTCAGCTATAGGGGAAGGAAGCAACCTTTGGATCAAGAAAGTTGGCGCCGAATTCGTATGTGCCGTTGGGGATCTTGATGACATCATTCCCCTGCGCCGGAATCTCAATGGCTCCCATTGCGATACTAGTTCAAACGGCAGTTGTGTTAACAAAGGCGAAGCAGCTAGATCATATGAAAAGAGAACAAAAGGAGCCACCGAGATGGGCTACCTGTGGGTCAACCCGAAGGACTGGTTGAGCATCTTCGTGTAATCCAAGCGAAGGCCCTCGAAAACCTCGGGCTTCAGCGACACTGCAACAAACGTCGCGAAGATCACATCGCCAGTCAACCCAAAATGACTAGCGGCGGCGATTACCAAGCACAGATCAAACAACAGGGCGGCGCCGGGGACTTACTGAAGGCCTCGCGCTGAACCTCCTCGTAGGGGACGGGGCACGGGAGGTTCATGTAGTCCACCTTATCCTCGGCCGCCGGCTTCCCCGCCTCCTCGTGGGGCTTCGGCGCAGGCGCGGCGTCGAAGGCGGGAGGAGGAGGAGGAGCGTAGGCGGGGGACGGCGGAGCAGGGGCCGCGGCGTGGCTGGCGGAGGAGCCCATGGTGGCGGCGGCGGAGGCGCTTGTGATCCGCGTGGCGGCGGCGGGAGGCTTTGGGTAGGTCGCGAGTGTGGCTGCGCTGGCGGCGGACTGAATTCGTGGGGGTTTAGGAGGGCTTTTCTCTGTTGCGGCGCGGATGGCTGGCTCGGCACGTGGCGGTCGCTGACGGCCGTTGGATCTGGCTTCATACTCTTGCTGCCGTACGATCGTGCGCGCCCTTCCATTCCTCCAACTTGTGGGTCAAGTACAGGATAGGCTGTGCATTCGGCGGACCACATGACGGGGCAGGCGTTGAACGACGTCGGCCCCATCGGAGCGGCGGGCGCCGCTGAGCTGACCTGGGGGAGAGACGAAGCCGCCGGAGCGGAGTTGATCGTCGACGTGTTATTTGCTGCTTTACAAAATTTGATTGGATATATAGTACTGTATGAATCTAGGCATGACCGCAAAACAAGGTATGTTCGATTGAGATACTTTTTGCTGCGGCTGCGACTGTTTTTCATACGATTTTACTGTGCAGCTAGCTTATTGCTGAAGCGAACACACCCACAGTTGACAGCATCCAAGGCCTACCTTGGATATTTCAGAAGGGCCTCGACTGCTCTCAAAATCTGAACGACAATCATCCGTATCCTAATAGAGTTCGGTTCTTGCCGCGAACCCTTCCAGTTCAACCCTGCTCTCATCATGACGACGAACAGATCAAGAACAGCTGCCGTTCTCTCGTCCGGCCACGAAATCTCACCTGTTGATTGGTTCTACGTGTCTGACATATAGTATGTATCTAGAAGAGGACCATGCATGAGCAGACGCGTGCACGTCCGCATCACACGCGCCGCGAGCAGCCGCGCTGACGACTCGCCGGCCGACACCTAAGCCGCGTCGTCGTTTTCTCGAGAGGACCCTGGCCACGAGCCGTTTTATCTCCGCAACCTCATAGCACTATGCATGCACGAGAGCACCGTGCAGGAACTGGAGTACCTCCGATCAAGATATGCACGAGCTCCCGGTACCGACCGATCACTGACATCAAGGTTGTACTAGCGAGCCATGGCGTCGATGCAGAAGAGCCACGAGGAACAGGGCCAACACGACCCGGCGGACAGGCCGCGGGGCGCGATGGACGCGGCGGAGCGCGCCAGGGAGTTCGCGCTGGAGAAGGAGGAGGGCGCGCGGCAGGCGCTCGCTGGCGACGCCGTGGGGAGGAAGGGCGAGACGGACGAGTCCGCGTGGCAGCAGGGCCAGGACGTGCGGCGGCGCGCCGTGGAGATGGCCGAGGAGGAGCGGGGCGCCGCGCGCGAGCCGTCCGAGGCGGAGAAGTAATTTGTTTATTACTAGTATCCGGTAATTGGTTCTTGGACATGCCAGGGACGCATGCTCATGATGCGATTGTTCATGTCGCAACAGGGGAAGATCGGCGACGGAGAGCATCTACGGCAAGGCGAGCGGCGCGATGGGCGCGTCCCGGGAGAAGATGGTGATGCCGACGGACGTTGTGGAGCGGAAGCGGGCCGAGGCTGCCGGCGTTGACGGGAACGCGGCGGCGCCACCGAAGGGGAACGATCGCGACGAGCAGGGCGGCGCCTAGGAACGACGATGTATTCTGGGTGCAGACGGTGGCGTTCGACGTCGGCAATCTGCAACACTGATGCTCCAACAGCAGTGTTACAATAATACTCTCTTTGTCCGCAGAGGATCTTTGTTTCCTTGCACGGTGTTCTTTCTGTAATACATTTATGTGTAACGATGTGTAATTGTGTATATGAACTGAACACTCGTCAGATAAGCCGGTCTCCGTTCTCACTGACGGCAGGGAATGCACAAACAAGGTCTGCTTCAAATATTTCAGAATTAATCCAAATATTAGTTTAATCCAAAGTTCAAATATTTTTGAGAATTATTCCAAATATTCAGCTGCAAATACCACCAGTTCAAAGCTCCAAAAACTTTTATGCAAGCCTGCAAGGAAGAACCAATATAAATGAGAATCGCCTTTTACAATTCAGTTTGCTCATGTGCCTGTATGTCAAATGATGATTCGTCAATTCAAACGTACCGGAGCATCCCTTGTGCGGCGCCGAGGAAGAACGCGGGGACCTTGGCCCATTCCTCCCGCAGCATCTCCTCGCCCCCGTCGCGGCAAATCGGCGGGAGGAACAGCCAGAACATCGTGACCGCCATGAACGACGCCAAAACGAGGAACGTGACCGGTCTTGGCGGCGTGGGCCACCCCCTCGCCTTCCAAATCCGCGCGCACCGGTCTTCGGCAAGGCAGAACGCGCAGTGGAGGACAAAGAAGACAACCATCTCGCCGGTGGGCGGGCGCAGGAGGAGGTAGCAGACTATGGCCTCGTGCATGAGCCCGGACACGACGAAGCTCGCCGCCGCCGCGGCCTCCTTCCCCGCTCGCGAGCGAACGGGGTCGTACACCGCCGCGCGGAGGATGGCGGAGACCATGAGATTCCACCGCCGGCCCCAGAACTCGCGCAGCGACGTCGCGAGGTACGGCTTGTCGAAATGCCGCTCCAGCTCCATGCCGAGCAGGCGGCCGGCCGCCGCGGTGCAGGGGATGAGGAGGTCCAGCAGGCAGTAGAGGTGCAGGCAGTAGACGGAGTAGCGCACGTAGCGGTGCAGGCTGTCGATGAACTGGTAGAGGTGGAGGACGGCGGCGAAGGTCGCGACCTCCACCGCCCGCGAGAGGGTGGACGCTCCTGACGTCGCGGGACGACTGTCGCCGCGACCCTTCAGCTTGACGGGGAACAGCGCGATGAAGAGGAACGGGACCACGGGGAGGGCCGGGTCGAGCGGGCCGCGGTCGGCCGCGAGGAGCGCGACCTTGAACGTGCCGAGCCACCCGAGGAAGAAGCCGGCGATGAACCTTATGATGGACGACGAGAAGGCCAGGGGCACCACGGCGAAGAACAAGATCACCGGCAGCAGGGCGGCGAAGCGCGGGAGCCCCGGGAGGAGGCGCGAGGACGCGGCTCGCGAGTAGAGCGCGGCGGCAGGGACGGCCAGGGACACCGCGGGGAGGTTATCTCGCAGGAGCTCCATGGGTGAGGGTGAGGCTCGCGCCGTGCGGCGAGGGGCTGTTCGTATGGTCGCCGAGACGTCAGTGAACAGTATCTCTTCTGTACACGCGAAAGCGATACAGCAGGCGAGTGATTTCAATCAGATCCCTGTAGATACTTTTATATATATGCTCGTATATAGTTGTAATGCCATTTTAATCGACTTTCGTTTGTTCTTGATTTGTCAGTGTCCGAAGCTCAAAGGCTCCCCATATGGAGTGAGTGAATGAATAGGGACTCCTCTTGAGAAGGTAATTCAACAACATATCAACGTCATGACTAGAGTTCCGTCTTCCGTGTGGTTGTATAACTTGTATTGTGTGGCTGGGATCGTACTCGCTTGATCTTTAGAGAAGAGTCAGTAAATCTTCATTTCTCAGAAAACCACGTGCAGAATGAGAGTGCCATTGCTTGCACGACAAGGCTGGATGGACCGCAGGACATGGGGCGCCCGGATCAGACGGTGGACGAAGCAACAACTGCTCCGTGCGACTGCTGGAGTAGTGGAGTGACCGCCGACGATCCTGGTGCAGAAGGACCAGGAACCCCGGCAGTCCACTTCCGGGGCAGTCACCGGCTGACGTGCGGGCCGCGCGCGATGCCGGATCACCTCTGGTCCACGCGTCAGCCTCGACTGCGCGAGCCGCGCCCGCTGCAGACGCCGGAAAACTACTCCCTCTATTCCATAAAAAATTGTTTCTCTCTGTCTCATAAAAAAATCTATTTCTAGATTTATTTGACTATCTTTTTTTCTCTTTGAACAAAAATTTATATAAATTCAATAAACTTTAATAACATAAAACTTATTTCCTTAAATCCATCAAAAAATATTTTCATAAAATATAATTTATGTGTTCATAAAGTTTAACAAATTTTTAAAAATCATTGATCAAAGATAAGAATAAAGCACAGTATAAGCAAACTTCTAGACTTTTTGTTTGGGGATTGAGGGAGTACTCCTATGTTCAAAACGTGGCGGCAAAAGAGGCTTCAATTTGGAAGTGACATAAGGATGATGCCTGGTAGGAGTACTTGCTGAAAACTGGTTCATAATTACAATCAGGACCCAAGTTTTTGGCTATGAATCAACGCATGGACACATAATATTCGGTAGGAGAGGCTTAATTTTTTTTTTTTTTTTTGTGTAGCTCAGCCTACTGCGAAGTTCGGAAGCAATAGCTGCTCCCATCTTGCGGTACAATAAACAGCGGAGGCTACAGCAGCAAGCTGATCCGAACAGGCCTTTAAATGATCACAACACCAAGCATGGATAATGTGAAACAGATCTGTCTAGCGATTGAGATCGACAAGAGATACAATACACAAATGATTATTTTTTTTTTCTGGATAGTGGAGTACGTTGAATTGGTGAGCATAAATAATCTCAAGACACATTTCCACTCAAAAAAAAAAAAAACCCCTGAAACTGGCGTTTGGATTCCTATAAAAGAGATGTGGGTTTGGGTTTGGGAACAAACCAAGGAAGAAATCTGGACCATTCATTCACCCATTCAACTAAATCTAAACCCATTCTTCATTTCCCAACTGCCAAACACCACCGAAAGAATATTAAAAGATGTTATGCCTTTATCTGAGCCACTGATTGTGATAAAATCAAGCAAACCTAAAAATTAAATAAGTTTCAACCTTAAGAAGTGCTACTATACAAGTTTCTACAACCTTCCACACTTTCCAAACCACTTCCAAAGCAGTTGAGAAGAGTATACTACTGATTCTAAAACTAAAACGAGCTTTTTAGTCTAGTCTAACAATGAAACGGGCTGACAAACTCAAGAAGAGGGCAAATACTTGGTTGAATAGTAACTCTATGTCGAAAAGATTACTGGTTGGATAAGATGGAGTACTTGATTACTTTCACTGGTGAGAAATAATAATTGCCAGTAAGCAAAAACTCAAAAAACAAAAAGAAATGCAGAATAGGCTCTTCCAATTAGCATGTCATGTTGATAGAATTAGCCAAGACATGAACTAGTCTAAGGTCTTAAACTTGACAGCACTTCCTAGCGATAAAAACAATGTGTTACGAGAAGTGACCCAACAGAAACATCAGTCACTCTGGTAAAGAATGCTTACCAACCGTTTCCTTCATTTCAGAAACATATAATGAACCAAATGACAGCATCAGATCAGTCTGAAGTCAGAACATCATTAAGTTTGTTGAAGTGCCAACCACAAATGGCTCCATCAGCAACCGCGTCAAGAAGTAGAATGTGACACCCAACATGATAGAGATTGGGAGTGCAGGCAATGCATGCTTGCATATCGACAGCAAGATAAGGGTGCAGCCAAGTCCAGCAATAATGGCAAGGTAGCACGCATACACCGTCATCAGATCATACATGGCAGCCCTCCCAACAAGCACGCTGTAGAAAACAAAATCACCAAGACCCAGCTTGATGCCCCTGGTGGACTCAAACATCTCAAAGTCTATAGGCTCTGATGAGGATGAACTTTGTCTCTGCTCCTCATTAGAAGCTGCATTCTCTGCTGATGCCGTAGACACCAAAGGTGTTGTCTCTTGTTCCTCAGACTGCTCAATTTGAATAACAGCGTGTTGTGAACTCTCACCCGGATATGATGATATTCCTGTGACCAATACTGGCATCTCCCTTTCAAGATTGTCCATCTGGGGCACAGAACCTCTTGATCTGTTATTCTCGCCAATGCCTGACTGGCTTCCTCCTAGATTCCTCATCTCCACCACGGCACGGTTGCCATCTTCCTCTTGCTCCACCCTGTTATACTGGCTTCGACTGGCCTGAGCCATAAATTGCATCTCCACTGACCCCGTCGCCGAAGCAGATGCGGAAGAACCTGTGGCTGGTCCAACTGTAGGTCGGGACTCGTAGATCAGTGCCGGTAGCTCGTCATCTCTGGAGGATGCCAGCTCCACAAGCATCCTGAGCGGTCCCCGTGGAGCCAGCACGGCGACGAGGTCATACAAGGCGAGCGCGACGAGCATGATCCATGTGGTCCACTCGGGGAGCCTGGAGAGCCAGGCGGCGACGATGACCGCGAGCGCGACCATGTACCCCTGGCGGACAATGATGGGGACAGCAGACGCGAAGACGGAGAGCACGCCGAGCGCGGACGCGTTGAAGAGGAGCAGGAGCGCGGTGGGGGCGTCGAGCGGCGCTCCGAGGCGGCGGAGCACGGCGGCGACGATGGCCCCGCCCATGGAGAAGATGACGAAGAAGGCGGAGAAGCGCATGTAGTTCTTCAGGAACCCCGTGCACCGGTAGTAGTAGAGCGCGACGAGGACGAAGGTCACGACGGCGACGAGCGCGACGAAGACGACCGCGTCGAGGAGCGCACCGACGAGCTTCTGCCCCGGGGAGTCGGTGGGGGACTCGAGGTAGACCAGAGTGGCGGCGGTGACGGGTGGGGGAGCCGCCGCCGCGTCCCCGGAGGACGGCGGCGCGAGGAGGGAGACGAGGAGCACGACGATGGCCATGCAGATCGAGACCGGGGACATCACAGCCAGCACCTCCGCGCCAAGGGTGTCGAGGACGGATTCGGCGGCTGGGGGCGCCGCCGCCCGCTCCGGCGTGGCGGCGGCGGGGTCCATGCGGCGGACGGGGTGGAGATCGACGGGGGGATCTCCTTGCTTTCGTTCTCGCGGCCCGGCGCGAGTCCGACCGGGGTCGGAGGATTGGGGATTTCTTTTTTTTTTTTTTCCAAACCTCTCCGCGCGTTGGTTTGTACTGAATTTTCTCCCCTGAACAAGTCAAATGATGAACTTCTTTTGAATCTTCGCTCCTCAAGTTGGAGGCTTGGAGAGGATTTTCTGCTTGCATTTTGTACAGGAAAACCTTCCTTTCCAGTGGATTTTTTTTTTTTGAGTTCTCTCCAGTGGATTGGGGAGGCTCATTCCTCCGTTCCAAATTTTCCCCTGGAAGTAGTTCCTCTATTTTTTTTTCTCTATCTTCTTCATTTCAAACAGGGTTTTAAATTTGAGGAGTACAAAATTCCTCACGATAACATAATGATAAAGTACCCGTCTGTGTTTTTGCTATGCTTGGCAATGCGATACAATAATGTAACACTTTTTTTTGCTAGAAATGAATTCATTTTTGAAATATTATATTTAATGTTAATCATGGAGAAAATGAAGGAAAATCATGCATTCATAAGTTTAGCTGAGGTGGCACCCACCCAGCCGGAGGAGCCACGGTGCCGTCTGCACATGCTGTAGTGATCAAGCGACGAGTCGACATCAGCTCCATTTTTTTCCCAGCTCTCTCTCTTTTATATATATATATATATATATATATTCTTTTTTCATCATTGAGAACAATCTATTCCTGGGCTGGCCGGAAAGCGAAATGCCACCACCGCTGAACTTTTATTAGTTCAAGCGAAACCACGCAGAAAGTTTTTTAAAAAAATTAAAAAAAAACGCAGCAAAACTGAGGTGGGGAAAGCTTAAAATTAGAACGCCATGCCATGGCGTCCCCATGGCCAGGCAGGCAATAATTGAGCTTCCTAATCACTGCCCTAAACATGTGTTACGCGGAGTATTATATGAGGCGATGAAGCGGTCGCCGGTTTGCTGGCTTGTGATTACGATTACATAAAAGGAGTGGTGGAGGCGCCGGCCCCTCTGGCTGGCCTCACGCTCCACTCTCCCCCCACATGCCCTGCCCCGCCTTCGCCCAAGGTGATTGATTGGTTGATATTGTGCTTCGTTTCTTCCATTCACCATGCTTTCCTCTTCCAGTGCTTGGATCTAGCGAAGACGGTTCAGCTCAGATCATGGATTATTGCTCTGTTCTTCCTTCCTTCTATAATAGACTACAAAAAGGATTTTGTTTGTTGCTGCATTCGCTGAATTATGTTGCAGGCAGAAGGGATTTCGATTCATGACGCAAATGTGTTTTTGTCATGTATTGCTGTTAATCTAGGTTGATCCGATCTTAAGAGTCAGAGAAAATCTTGGAAATAATCTTAGATCCTTGGTGCTCTGTTCTTGGCGCCTTGTTTTCGTTGTTGAATCAAGTATCTGTTCCTTCAAGATAGAGCCTGCTCTTGTTTTCACGAGCGGATGATACTTTTTCATAATTTGGCAAGCACGCATCCTTTCATTTTGGTTTATTAGCTCACAGAGAGATGCATCTGATCTTTCGATCACGGGAATCCCAAGCAACAACTTTGAACTTTACGCTTCATCACATCACGAATTGCCTGCATTGAGTAGGAAATCCTAGCATTCAGCGTCACATTTTTGTAATTTTTTCCCTTCTTGATCTCTCAGGCACAGCCGAGTCCGCCAAAGAACTAGAGTAGCTGCATTGCGTAAGAAATCGCAAGAGGCTCGGCGGCAATGGCGGAGCAGGGGGACACCACCGGGAGGTACTGGTGCCACATGTGCGCGGTGGAGGTGAGCCCCGCGGCGGCGGCGGACGGCGAGGTGGTGGAGATCAAGTGCCCGCACTGCCAGAGCGGTTTCCTCGAGGAGATGGAGACGGCGCGCGGCGCCGCGGCCAACGACGCCGACGCCGTCGGCGGCGGCGAGGAGGAGCCTGACGCTTACTCCGGCGCGGGCCGCCCGGGGTCCATCTGGGCGCACGCCATCCTCAGCACGGTCGACGGCTCCGTCCGCCGCCGCCGAAACCGGCAGCGGCAGGAGGCAGGGGACATGTTCGACTGGGACGAGCACGAGTTCACGCGGCGCCGGCGGCGCGTGTCCGCGTTCCTGCGGCTCCTGCACGAGCTCCGGGAGCGCCAGGTCCAACGCCTCGAGATGGTCGCGTCCTCCGGCGTCGGCCTTGAGGTCGAGCACCTGTACCCATTCGACCGGAGTCTCTTCGTCGCCTCTGGCAGCGGCAGCGAGCAGGGCGTGGCGCTGGGCGACTACTTCCTCGGCCTCGGCTTCGACGCTCTGGTGCAGCAGCTGACCGAGGGCGAAGCGGCAAGGCACGGCACGCCACCGGCCAAGAAGGAGGCCGTGGAGGCGATGCCGACCGTGGCGGTCAACGGAGACGACGAGGCCAGCTGTCCGATCTGCCTGGAAGATTACGCGGCCGGCGAGCTCGCTCGGGAGATGCCGTGCCGGCACAGGTTCCATGCCAATTGCATCGTGCCGTGGCTCGAGATACACAGCTCCTGCCCCGTCTGCCGGTTTCAGCTGCCGACCAATGACGCTGACAAGAGTTCATGCGACGGTGGTGGTGGTGGTGGCTATGTCAGCGGCGATACCGATCACGACGACAATGTCAGTGACACTGGCGGAGCAGAACTGGCTGGCAACGCCGAGCCAGAGAGCAACAATGGCGGTGCCGTAGCTGAAGAGAATAGCAGGCGGTTGCCAGCGTCGATACAATGGCTGAACAGCCTGTTCTCGCCGTCGGCGCCGGCGGCCGGCAGCAGCAGCGGCTCGCAGCATTGGGAGGACTGAGTAATGAAGGCGATGGCTGGTGATTGAGACCCTCGGTGCCTTGTACACAGTGGGGAGCATGCTGGATTGGTGCCAAGGAGATTTGGAGCCTTTGTTTGTCTAGTTTTGCTCTTGCAATATTCTCTGGTATAATACAGTTACTATCGTTATCAAATGAACAGATATTGGCAAGCCTATCCTTGCATTCAAGTAAATTTTGATTTATAAGGGGTGCTAAACAGGGTTCTAACGATTTATTGCGAAACATCTACACTCCAAATGGTAAACTCTAAAGACAAAAGACTAGTTCAATAGTACTAACTCATGAAATAAAAAACAAACACATATAGCAACTCATGAAACTAGTCAAATATTCAGCTATTCATAAGTTGGTTCAATAGCATACTATTTTTTATTTGAAAAACAATCTTTTACTGAAGCATACAATGAGTTACTGTTGAACTAGATTCTGGAAAATGATCAGAAACCCAGCAACAAATACAAACACTCAGAGGCAACCACCAAGTATTAATAGGAGTAATACTATAGCAATAACAGCGACGCTGCAAAATAAATAGCCACATTGATTTATCAGTTTAAATGGTTAACTCTAATGACAATAGTCACAACCTCGTAGCATCAAGGTATGTGTGTAACGCAAAGTCACTATCTTCGGCTTCCAAAACTCTGCATATGCTAATATGCATAAGCAGCATTACAAAAATTCTTCCAATGCAAAATGGCGTTGATAGCACCTAGTTTACAGTCACGAGTTTGATGACGGATGCAGTACCAATCCTATGAAGGGCCACAATAGACTCACCGGTGTTGCATAGCCCCATCGCCTTAGCATTCTGAATGGCAGACTCGAGTGCTTCATCAGTGGCTTCACTGTCAAATGCCTTTGCAGTAGCAGCACTCAGCATTGGGATCACACCCCTCACAATAAGGCTATGCCTTGCGGGGCCCTCGTCGCTGCAGGTCCAATCAAAGAAGTCTGTCTTCAGCTCAGGAACCACAACAGATAATATCGGCATAGATGGCCTATACTTGGCCACAAGCCTTGCAGTTGTTCCTCCCCTGGTCAGGACCAGAATAAGCGACGCTTTGGCAACGTTTGCTGTTCGGACAGCTGATGATGCAAGGCTCTCCAATGGGCTCATTGGAACTGGTGCTGAGGCCATGATTGATTTGAACACAGCAGCGTGATCAACACAAAATTCAGCTTGCAAGCAAATCTTGGCCATGGTCTGCACAGCCAGCTCTGGATAAGCCCCAGCAGCTGTCTCACCACTGAGCATGACACAGTCGGTGCCATCAAGAACTGCATTAGCAACATCAGTTGCTTCTGCTCTGGTAGGGCGAGGAGACTTGATCATAGATTCCAACATCTGGGTTGCAGTCACAACAGGTTTTCCCTGAATGTTGCACTTGAAAATCATAACCTTCTGAGCAAAGAAGATCTTCTCTATTGGAATTTCCATCCCGAGATCACCTCTTGCCACCATAAAAGCATCAGAGTGTGTCAGGATATCGTCAAAGTTAGCTACTCCCTCCTGGTTCTCAACCTGAATGATCAAAAGAAATAGAAGTTTATAAAATTTAATCTTCAGGAGTTATATACTCAAAGGTGGATGACATACCTTTGACATCAGCATTATGGACTTGGCATGTTCGCCAAGTACCTTCCTGACCTCTATAAGATCCGAACCCTTGCGAACAAAAGACAAGGCAATCATGTCAATCTTGTTTGGGACACCCCATTTAAGGATGTCCTCCTTGTCCTTTTCAGTGAGTGTTGGAAGATCAACTATAACTCCTGGAAGATTGACATTTTTCCTCTCACCAAGCATAGAAGTGTTCTCACAACGGCAGCGAACTGTGCCTTGTGCTTTATCACAGTGAAGCACAGTAAGAGTGATGGTACCATCAGCACACAATATAACACTGCTTGGCTTCAGATCCATTGCTAGTTTCTTATAGCTCATTGAAATCATTTTCTCATCACCCTTGATAGTATAATCTGTGGAAATTGTGATTTCTTGACCCTTTTTCAATTGAATAGGCTTCCCATCTTTCAAAAACCCAGTTCTGATCTCTGGACCCTGCAATGTATATATTGAAAAAAATCCAATGAATATATTAAAGTTGGAATTTCATAAATCAACTGTGCAAAGTACAAGTAAACAGTTCTCTTCTTATTAATACAATAACACAGCTCTCCTGCGTGTTTGAGAAAAAAAAGTAAAGAGTTATATAATTATCGTCGACGCTCAGGCTTGGCAGATGCAGCATTACAGTATTTCATTAGCTACACAGCTTGCATGAAACTACTTCTGGTTATAGCATTAATATGTACAAGTCATGTCCCCAAAACACATCATCATAGAGCCATAAATATTGAACCTTTCTTCACTCAAAACTAAAATTGTAGCATATTCTATATCTGAAAGAAAGCTATCTTCTACATAACATCCAAATACATTAAGATATCGAAATGTCCTGTAAATGAAGAATAATATCTGAACAGATGAGATATATTTGGCATTCCAATAGTTTTTATGTTCAGTCAGCTGCATAGATAATTAGATATCTGTTACATGTTATGTGTTGGATGTTAGCCCGCTAACTGAGGCCATCTTTGCAAAAGATGAGGACACAACAAATGGACCAAAGAAAGGATGATCACACTTTCCTAAATCAGGCCAAATGGGACAGTCCAAAAAGAGCACAATATGCTTCCCAGATAGAGCCAGATTAACCACACTTTGTGATTGGATGGCCGTGCTAGCCCTGGTTCTACCCAAACAAACTCTTAATGATACTAAAGAAATAGTGGGCTCCGTCATAATTGGTTGGACACAAATCAACATGACTCTATGGTAGTTCTCAATGTCCAAGGCAGATGATGAATTCTTGTACTTTACCGGATTGGCAAGTTTCTCTTGATTTGGTGTTATATCATGCACAAGATGGTTGACAGTCAACAATTGATACAGCCATAAAGACCAAAAGAAAAAAAAAACCAAGTCTAAAACTACCAATGAAATGGTTAGAGCTAAGTGCATTTATGAGAGTAAGAACAGTAAGCTCTCGACCCCATTAAGCATTGCAGGTCAGAAACAGATGAGAACACAACAAAATGCATTAATACCGAAACATAGCCAGGACATATGGCTTGGGAACGAGGACCACAGCCAACTATGCTAGGGAATCGACAACAACAAGCCAAACAATCCCGATCCAGGGTGGCAAGTACAACAACCTACTCCATCCAATTGCAAAATTCTCAAGCGAGACAAGCTAACTGCCAAATTGAAGACGCTAATGCCTAAATCTTCGGACACTCTACATGGTGCCGATTGACCATCCACTGCCAGCAGCCTGAATGACACTAACCGCCAAATTAACCTTCGGTACTAAAAGCAGGCACTAACACACAGCAGCAGCCAGTAGCATTTCAGCCTAAAGGAATGGTCGGAATTTAGGCTGCAGGAGTGTCGAACAAGTAACTTTAGGCAGAAACGTCCAAGTAAGACTAGGAACATGTTAGTACGCGTCAGAGGTCAAATCCGATATCGAGATCAAGGAACAGAGACAAGGGCCACCTCACAGGACTTACTGGTAAATGGGAAAATTCCAAGTACAACCGGTAAACAGCCATATGCGGCAAACTACCACTACTTTAGCACGCAGGCGAAGGAAGCCGAGGAACCTAATCGCATATGGAGCACAGGGGTGCAGAGAGGAAGGGAAGGGGGGAATCAACCTTGGTGTCGAGCATGACAGCGCAGAGGATGCCGGTGCGGTCCATGGCGGCGCGGAGGTTGTCGAGCGTCTCCTGGTGGTACTCGTGGGAGCCGTGCGAGAAGTTGAACCGCGCGACGCTCATGCCGGCGCGGAGGAGGCGCGAGATCATGTCGACGGAGCGCGAGGCCGGGCCCAGCGTGCACACGATCTTGGTCTTGGGCCGGCGCCGCGTCATCGCCGTCGCCGCTGCCGCCTCCCCGAGCTCCGCCGCCATCGCTGCTAGATCTGGTCGAGGGAGGAAGAGGGGATTCGAGGGATACGCCGCCGCTGCTCTCCGCACTTCTCTGCCTTTTTTGGGGAATGGGGACGGTGTTCTTGCGCTCCAAGAATGGGGGCGTCCTGTGCAATTAATAATCGCGGTCTACTGGAAATTGGAATGGAGCAAGAGGGAAGATTGTGTGCGGGGACCAATGGGCGCGGTCTTCTCTCTGACGAATCCACCGAAATGTTTCTGGGTCAAAATCATGGGGTGGGTCGTCGGCCCAGCAACACACGTTACACACCCAGCCAGCCCTGCAGGTTCGAACGCAGGAATATTCCTATCTCAAGGGAAAAAAAAGGACGCGGGGTTGGAATATTCTCGTCTTGAGAAAAAAAAAGAATGCACGTATATTCCACTGCAAAAAGAACGCAGGGTCATTGCAGCAGCAGTAGGACTGCCAGAAGTAGCAATAAGATGACTTCTCAATGTTCTGGAAAAAAAAAAAGATGACTTCTCAATCACTTCATACTAGTTTTGCGCACGACTGTTAAACTGTCGATACCTGAACAGTACCGTGTCGCTTGCACCGACCGGACCGACCCGCAGCTCCGGTCCTCGGCCGTCAAAAAGGTCGCGGTCCATGGCTCTCCTGGAACTTTTTTGGGAGGAACGAGGCGACGTGCCGCTCTATTTGACCGAACGCTTGTTCCTGGGGACGGCGATGACACTGGTTTTGTTGAGAATTTTGCAATTATGAGCGTGTTTGGAATAACTTCAGAGTTCAATTTTATTTTAAGTTCAGAAAATATAATTAAACATTTTAACTTCCAAAATTTGTGGAACAACTTAACTACTTGGTTAAGTTGGTGAAGCCTTCACAAAATTTTTGGAGTATTTTTTTTCAACTCCAAAAATATCAAAATAAAAAAAAAACATAGAGTTCACTTTTGCCATTGGTTACACAAATCCCAACAAACCGTTTTTTTTTTTCTCCTCCTTCTTCGATCCCTTTTCCTCCGACTGGCCTAGCAACTTCGACCGGCGTTGCAACAGCTTGGGGTTCCCCGAGTTCATCAAACGGGACGAGCTCGAGAGCGCGCTCCTAGGCGTCCTCCACGGCGACTCCATCACAGCGCGCTGCGCCGTGGACGTCGTCGACAAGAATCGTACTGGCGGATGGACCGACGCTGTAGTGGTGCCGCGGCCGGATTTCGCAGCCCACGCCATCCTCTTCCTCCTGAGCATCAGGGCGCCGTTCGACGTCAAGTTTTCCGTGGACGGCGCCGTCTTTTTAGCGCACAAGATGGTGGTCACGGCACGGTCCGACTGGTTCGCAGCTGAGATCAAGGACCAGACGTGGGTGGAGGCGACCATGCCATGCATAATCATCCACGACACGAGCCGCCGCGCGTTCAAGGCCATGCTCTACTACATCTACCACGACACTCTGCCGGATAAACTGATGAAAGCCAAGGGTCACGCGCTCTTAACGCGGGAGCTCTTCGAGGCCCCGGACATGTTCCTTATCGAGAGGTTGAAGATGATGTGCGCGAACCGCATCTGCAACTTCATCAAGGACGACACGGTCGAGAGCATCATGGACCTGGCAAACGCGCACTTCTGCAAAGAGCTTGAGCAAGCGTGCCTGAATCATGGACCCGTCGCGAGCCAGCAGTAGCAAGGCCAAGGCCAAATACTATGCGGCCATACAGCTAGCTAAGTACGTACTAGCGAGATAGACACTTCTCTTATCTTGACCGCTGCGCTGAGATGGCTATCTCCATGGCAAACTTTTCCTGCTGAGAGACGAGAGCGACTGCAGCCCTTATTTTTCGTGTTACATCAATCGATTCTACTGGTGGTGCCATGTATTTTGATGAACATTTAAATGTAGAGAGAACACTGAAAAATTACAATTTTCTCTTCTTGAGTGGTTATTATTGAATCGCGTAGCTAAACACGCTGCAATTTGCCGTGCAATTTTCTTGTATTACGTACGAAATGAAATAATTTAAATATTATATCTGTAATAAATAAGTCAACTAACAAAAATCAATTCTATCAACTTAATTTTTTTTAGTTACAATTATTTATCTAACCAAATATCTTCAAACAACTTAAACTCTACTATCAGAGAGATTTAAAGCAAAGCTGCTATGTGGTGAAGCGAAGCCATATCAAACACACTCTATATCATTGAAGAGATTGAGCTTCGCAATTTTACCATTACAACATCAGATTTTGCTAGAATGCCATTATAATCCATCTTCCTTCCTTCGTTTACCACTATTATGATTTAATTGCAATTAAATTTATAATCGTTCCAGTTAAATCCACCTTCTCCGCGCTGCCAGCCCAACCGCCCCTCCTCCGACGCCGGCACCGCCTGCCTCGCCACCGTCGGTTCTGCTGCCTCCTTCCCAAGCCGTCGGCCTCGCCGCAGACACCGCCGCTCCACCGCCTCCTTTATGCCGCCAGCCTCAGACGACAGGGCGGGCAAGCCATGCGGCAAGGGGAAGAGGCGGCGGTGCCAGCGGCGTGAGGAGGTGGTGGCGCCGGCGGTGTGGGAGGAGGGGCGGGGGGGAGCCGGTGGCGAGGTTGA
>BCLG01000717.1:25779-57282 GCA_001602295.1 Zoysia matrella | reverse complement strand
GGGCAGCGCCAGGGCCAGAGCAGGTGGTGGCCGAGCCGGCGTCGACGGAGATGGCTGGGTTGGGCCAGATTGATTAAAATGTTGATTGCAATTAAATTGTAATAGTGGTAAAGAAAAGGAATAAAATGTATTATAATAGTATTTTAGCAAAGCCCGATGTTGTAATGCTAAAATTAATTGCAAAATTCTCAAAGCCGTTCCAGCAACCGGACTGTCTGTTCCCACACAACGGTCCACCGTCCACAGCAAGCAACAACAGATTCCGTGCACATGGCTTGGGCCAAACTATTCCAAGAATGACAAGAAAGCTTGAGCAGTGATTTGGTTACCAGATTAGTAGTAAGTAGTACATCTTTATATGCTTTGCTTACAATACTGAATCAAGAATCACAGGCCAATATGCAGTGTAGCATACCTGATGAGTAACAGGCTAACAGCCCGAGTTCAGCAATAAAAATATGAGTACTATATACGAAGAGCACTATGAGCTCAAGTCGAAATGCATGTGCCGCCGGCAGTGAATCCGCAGACGCAAATAGTCTTACCTAAATAAAGAGACCAAATCGTCAAACTGAAACAAAAAAATTCAGCCGCAGGTGCCTCTACCGAATAATTCAGGATGAGGACAAAAATTGCAACATCCTTCCAATAACCTCAAAAGAAATTCTAGCGCCTATGTGGTGATCTGCACTCTACATTGCAAAATCTCCAGCTTGGTCTTTTTCTGTTCATAACTTCCTGTATCATCAACATCTGTTATCGTTATGAAGGTAACTATTAAGTTATGCTTTTCCTGGTGGCATTAAATGGTTTAGAGCTCATCATGCCCGGGCTGCTTTGAAGACATGGCATCGAGTTTGTTTTGCAGCTCCTGTTACACATTAACCGGAACTCAATAAGGCTCAAAATTCGTCCGAAGCAAAAACAAAAAAGGGTAGCTAAGCGGTTTGCAAAACTAGGAGAACAAACCTTCAGCTTCTCTTCGACACAAAGCACGGGAGTTGACAGTACAGCCACATACCTGCAACAGTAGATAGGCATAAAGATGGTCTACCACACCTTGTTTAGGAAAAAGAATGGAAACTATATCCCTGAGGTTCCACATACTCGCATCTGCTAGGCTCATCAACATCATTAAGCTCATTACTCAACCCACATCTAAGCCTAACCTGCACAAGATTTAAATGACATAATGAGTTAAAATCTACAAGCTGCAAACAAAAAGGAAATGAGAGATAGTTATACCTTTAGGCTTCGGTCAGGACCGTTCCAGCACTTGTCCCCGTTTGTAAATTGCATCACTCTGTAAGATTCTTCAAATTTGTCCCAGTGCCTGACAAAAGAAAATTCATTTTCTGGCGCAAATATATGAGCAAAAGGTGACCAAGCAAGCTATTATGCAGCACCAGTTTTTTTTTTTTAAAAAAAATAAACAGTAGACGGAGGGTAACCGTTTAGGCTGTTTACACCATTTAGTCCTGTTTTGAGCTTGATTAAACCGTTTTGAGCTTGATATCAGTTCAACAAACATACCCCAAGTTAGTGGAACTGTGTCCTTCAGCTTGAGAAGCTTTCTTATAGGGACAAACCTTATAAGTGTACCTATGCATAGGATGGCAAATCACAAATGAGAACCCAAAACAAATTATAAATTTAAAAGAAAAGGACATCATAGATAGGGTGCTAGTATACATACTTGCCCTCCTTGTTCTCAAAGCATTGGTCGTAGAAGGAATAAAACTCCTCTTTGCCTAAAAAGAATATGTTGTTTCCATTAATTTCAATTCCATAGACATTTAAGTTAATAGAAAAAAAAAATGATCCTACACTGAAACAAAATGAAGCCAAATCTTGATTTGAAGATTTGGACAATATAATGCTCTACAGAACTTAAAAGTTTAAAGGTAGTGATGCACTGAAGGTAATTAGTGTTGCACAAGTAAATTTAGTAACTTGAGAACTCAGCTCAGAGTGCCAAGAAAATATATCAACAAAAATTTTAAAAGAACATTCCATATTTCTATCTTTGTGGCAGTTTGATGCCAAAAGTTTCAATGATGGTATATTTTGATTATAGCGTTTCCATCAGCGCTCAACAATATGTCTACACAAAGACATGAAAATAGGGTGTTTTACTGCTTTTACTAAGGAAATACTTAGGGCAAGAATAAATTATAGTGATTCATTATAGCTAAAAATAAATAACAACTGGCTGGAACACCCACTCACATAGTGAACAAAGTTTCAATTCGCAGTCACCAAAGTCATCTTTAATCTTCTCGGTTAGTAAAGATATCTTAGACTGAATTTTTGAAAGCTTTGAGCTGGCATCATCATACTCCTTACGAACACGAGAAGCCTCTGAAAAAGTAGATGTGTCAACGCTATAGCATTCCTACATGACTCGTGAAGGATCAGCCAATCAGAAAACAATATCAAAAAGTACCTGACAGATCCACAGGGGTCTTGAAAAAGTTGAATTTTTGTAGAACATTTTGTACAGTCAGCTGAATCTTGTCCATCCACGATGCTTTTCCTGATGAAGTTAAATCTGAAACAACAAAAAGGTATAAATAAACACAGAATCCACAAACGAGGGCAACAATATTGCGCTCTTAAAAAATACCCCACCTGAATGTTGATCACCTTTCTGATCGTCATCAGATTTGTAGGGTTCAATGTGTTCATCATCATCAACATATTCATCCTCTGAATCATTATCAAACTCTTCATGATCATATTTGTGCCTATCATCCTCAATTTCTGAATGATAGCCACCATAGTTTTCTTCAGCCGGTTCTGGCACATCTAATTCATCTTCAAGCCCATCTTCTGCAGGTTCTGCCATTTCAGATTCATCTTCATGCCCTTTTTTATCGTCTTTATTAACCTCATTGATATTCTCTCCAGTCCAGCGAGAAGCTACCAGACGACCTAACTCCTCCCTTGATAAACCCTCAGGATTGTCAGCACTAGGATCCTGCAATTCACCATTTCAATGCTTCATATGTTGTGTTGCATCCTATACTATATAATACACTTTTATTTAAAATATGATAAAAGGTGTTATTGCATTATGTCCCTAAAACTTTGTCCTTTACTGTTTGTAAATGAAGAACAAGGATGATTTAAAAGGACAAGATGCTTGCATAAAATTATAGACCTATCTTCCAAGATATTAGTATCTAGCCGACACATGACATCTTGCAAACTGGTTAATACAAAACCTATTCTTTGGTAGGTGTGGCAGACTCTGTCACTATATCATCAACAGTTCCAGCTTGAATGTTACCATCATCTTGGCTTTCAGGACCATGCTGACATACAATAATTGATCAATTTTCATAAGACATGCTTAAAATTAGACTTTTCAGTATTATCAGAGCTCAAGTATACCTGCTCAACAGATGTACCACTTTCTGGTGCATGATTATCATGTTCAGTGGCAGTTCCATCATGTTGATCAGCCACCTACAGATTATAATATATAATTTATTTATACTGCAGCATTTTAGATGTTTATCCCTTCTGTAAAATACTGAATGATTTGAGAACTGAGTCTTCTACAAGCTATGGTTTTCCAATACTAGCATCTACTCTTACAAGTATAGCACAAATGACAAAGTGTCAAATTTACAATCTAACAAGTTCAACAGGTCAACATCAGCATGACTTGTTTGTACTCCTGTCTGGCACTCGCACATTGCTCACTATACCCAGTGCAAATGGCACTGAATATTTCAATGGAATACGTTTCGTCTCGTCTCTGTTTACTGCGTATGGTATAATAATCTAACAAAATCATATAAGACATGCTGAACATGCAACCAGAACGCTTAAATTAATTTCAGTATCGTAAAAAAGATGGGGATGATATCTTTTTTTAAAAAAAAAATTAAGGCAAACATAATCAACAAAAGGAACAGGAAGCAACGAAAAGATAGAACATGAATGCCAACCTTGCTTTCATCTTCTTCCACATGTTCATTAGTTTCCTTTGAATCCACTTGCTGAGAAGCATCAGGTGCTTTCTTTTCACCAGCAGCTTGTTTTTCAGCTTCTTCTTTTATTCTCTTTTCTTCTCTTTTCTTAACCGTTCTTCTTCCTCTGCCTTCTCTATTAATTTCTTTTGCCCTGCACAAATAGACGGCCTTATTTTAACATAAAAAGTGTAAAAGAAAGATAAGATTTGTTCCACATAACTTGTTCACGAAAATGACAGAAGGCCAATGGTTACAAAGTGTGCACCTTTGAGTTTGTCAACAAGCCCTTGAAGTAATTTCTCTTCACCCTTTAATTTTGCTAACTCCGCTTCATCTTTAGCATATGCCTCTTTTGCCCTTTCAACTTCTCGTTTTCGAATAACGACACCATTTTTGTATGTAGAGACCTTTTTCTTCAATTTGTCTCTTGCTGCCTTGCCGGCCTCCCAGCAAGTATTCTTACAGGTAACATTGCTATCATATTCATCACTTCCATCACAACAATCTAGAAGGTGCAAAGGAACAGATGCAGAAAATTAGAAAACCCCTAAAGTATTTCATACAAATGTGCAACAACATTACTAGTCTCTGACTTTGAATTTGCATTTTACTTCAAAAGCAAAAAAAAAAAAAAAGATTAAATGAACAATGACAGGAATTATGTTCCTCATACCGCAAATGCCATCGTTCACACGGGACGAAAAGATCGTGATTGGAGTATGGCCTGCATTCTTACAGTAGAATTTCCCTTCCGGGCAAGCAGACGTCCCTGCACCAAGACAGGTCATAATTCAACTGTAATTGCTCCTCCATGAATCCTGCACTTGGTCAAGTAAACAAAAATCCAGTGGTGCAGTAGAGGAACAGTTCGAGACTTCAGCGGAATCTCTTGCTCCCTACTTCATAGATCCTTAGACGCCAACAGTTTGAAACTTCACTGACGAGACAGTCCATGAAACCACGGCCAGTATCCCAGTGAAATCAAACTCACAAGAGCGCTCCGCAGAGGGGAAAGAATGGATTACCAGGTTCGTCGGTGCCGTCGGGGCAATCGCAGAAGTCGTCGTTGAGCTTGTCCCTGGTGAACCTGCCTGATCCATCCCTGCACTTGATCACGCCGCCCTTGTAGTACGCCTCATCTGCGGCGCCAACAACGCTTGGTCAAGAGCCGCATCTAGGGAAGACCAAAAGGAAGGGAGAAGAGGGCAGCGAGAGGAAGGGATGATCCGGAGGAACCTTGCGGAGGGATGCCGAGCGTGTCGATGGGCAGCTTGGACGCCGCGGCCGTCCAGAGGAGGGCGGCAAAGAGCAGGAGGCGCCTCATGCGGTTGCGCGGCGCACTGAGGAGAGGCAAGAGGAGCGGATCGGCGGCGGCTCGCGTCCGGGTTCTTCCTCTTCAGTCCGCCTCCGCCTCCGCCTCCGGTCCCAGGAGAACGGAAGCGTGCAGAGGAGCCGCACCCGAGGCAACCGTGTGTACAGTACATAGCCCGTAGAATACAATAGATCAATACAAATTTCGGTATTTACTTTTGATGAATCCATTCTTAATACACCCTCCATTCCTATTTAGATGACGTCCTAGCCTTGTGCGTTTTTATCAAATTACTAACCGGTGTCAGTGGGATCTCTTACGTTTGTTAACTCCACTTCCAATCTCTAATCTTGCATGAGTCTGGAGCAGGGGATTAGAGAGAGTAGCACCTGCCATGGTAGTAAATGAGACAATGACCTGGCCTTAATCGATGTCTCAAAACGTCAAATAAAATGAAATAGAGGGAGTAGTATTTTATTTGCGATAAAACCCTTCTGACATCAAATGCAGTTGTAGGGTTTATTTTGCAACCAAATACAGTTAAACTGTGTTTACTGCCGTTTTCAGCCGCCGTGTGAAAAAAACAAGAGCTGATTTCACCAGTAACACAGGTGCTAGATACACCATCGAACGAATAGGAAGAAATTCCTACTATCATCAGTACACACCAGCAAAACTAATCTGGAAATTTGCACTTGCACTACGGGCAGTTGTTCGTGCAAGTAGCTCGTCGAGCTGTTGAAAGTAGTGGTCTATCACGCTGAAGACCATACCACGAAGAGCTGCTCTAAATGAGAGCTTTGACACCGGCTTGTTGCATCTCGCGCAGCCGCCAAACAGAGTAATATGCCTCTTCTTCTGGTACCTCATCGCTGTTCATGAGCCACCCTGAAATCGGTTCGGGTCGACCAGCAGAACTCCAAAAACCGCACCTCATTTTCTCCTTCTATTCGGTTCGGGTCGACCCAGCATCCAAGCGGTTGGAAGGCGGTGCGAACCGATCAAACCCAGGGTCGAATCGATCCTCCACCGGCGGTTGGAGACGACGCTCTCCGACGACGTATACCAAGCACATCAATCATCAAGAAGAGATGAGAGCTGCGCTATTCATTTCTTCATACAAACCTACCTTAACAACTGATAATTCGTTTGAGCAAATATATTAATATATTACTATTGAGGTAAAACAATGCAGTGCCAGTCAGGTTCAAGTCCTACTGCCCTTTCCCAGACAATAAGAAAACATTTCACCTACTTATGCTATTTGTAGCGTAACTGCGCAAGCATAATTAATTACCCAATTCAGGCGCACTGTTCACATCATGGGATTCCCTTTAGTTTTATAACTATTGCATAATGAGGTTCCTAAATGGGCAGAAAATCATTGACTAGGTACATCTAACCATGCACTGTGCATCAGTAAGATCATCATCTTACGAGACATTCAGTCACCGGGACAACAACGGGTTTTATACCTTAATTAGCCTAGCACAAATATGTCAAACATAAACAAAAAAGGAGGTTACATATACCCCAAATTATCCTACCTGTCCTCCTTCTATGACTTGTCCTTCTTTATCTCGAATACATTATATCTGCTGTGTTTGGAACTAAAATAGATATGGGAAATAAGGACAAAATATAAGCCCAAAAATATTAGACAGGAAAAAGCCAACATAACACTGTTGCACTTACAATTACGACAATTATGGGTGTAGATCCCATCATTTTAGTTTCCAACACATCAGCATCTGAAATGTGCAGAATCTGTAAAAGGTAATGGGAAGTAAGTATATCTATTTGTTTTGTTTGACTAAGGCAGCTCTTAAAAATTCTTCCCATCTTAGGAACAAGACGCAACAGAAAATAATTTTTTTAAAAAATATAGAACATAATGCAGTATAATAGCAGTGTCTATAAAAGATTTCAATACTAAAGTAAAACAATAAGTGGGGAAAGGGGACAGTTCAAGACAGATGAATCAACAATGGCTTACTTTGTGATAAAAAAAAAAAACACGCCCTGTGCTGCATAAGCTTGTCTTTCTCCTTTGCAGCGTTCAATCACATGTTTGGTGCAAAAAATTTTTAAAGTCTCCACATCATCCTGAAACCATTGTATGTCATTGCAAGACGACAAAAAAAATGCTAAAACTATCTACTGACTACTGATGGGTGTATCATACAACTTAATTTCCTTAGCCTATCCTTTTGAACTTCACATTACAAATTTGCCTGATTACTAGTTTTGTAATCGCACCATTTATATATTTCCCCAAAATATATATACAAAATAATATACAACCAGCCAATGTTAGTAGGACAACCAGCAATCACGTTGGCTCGTCTAATGAGAGGATTCCTTCTTAGCAAGAGAAGGGCTACCTTTGAATATGCAGTGAGAACAGGTTTAATCATTTCTTGAACATCGGCAACAAAATCAGGTAGCGAAAATGATCTGTGCACAAAATGGTAATACATAATTCAGCTACCCCCTGGGATGTTCAAAGTTAAGTTACATGCCTTACGGGTCTCGTTGCTGGATTTCCTTGAATGTAATCGCAGTAGTGGTTTCTTCAAAAACAGATTCATTCCAACTACAAAAAAAGGGAAATCAAAAGTGTGTCTGCAACAAAAAGTTTGAATATGAAGAAAAGGAAACATATTTCAAATCATCTGCAACAGCATAAATGAGACTATTGTTATTTTCACCCATATTGTCTAACTAACGATGTGAACTTGCAAATGAATTGGCAAACGTGAATGCACCATACAAATACTACATCATACTGTTTAAAACAAAAAAACTACAGTTCTAAGTGCTAAATGCTAACAAAATAAGTACAATGGCATGTTACAGGCTGAATCTGTTATATATTGTAACCAGATAGAATAAAGAATGAAAGAGTATGTCATACTCCTGAATTTTTTGAACTACTGGGTTGTCACTAGTTTCCCATCTTTCTCAAACATCTTCTGCCACCTGCATTTACAAGTACAGAACATGGAAATCACTACAAGAAAAACAGCCTCATCAAACACAACTGTAGATCATTGCGAAGGTACTTCTTGTCCAATGTTCACAACAGGCTTGGTGTACTCATTAACTCTCTTATAGATTGGATGACCTTGCATCTTGTAGAGGAAAAAAGGATTTAAGATAGGGGATTTATGTAGAAAAAAGGAGAAATTTCTCCTCTTGGGATACCTTATTCTTAAATGCTTCCCATTTTTCACCCAAGACTGACTTCTTTGTCGGTACAATAACTAGATCAGTTCTTGAACTCTTTTCTACTGGCACAGAAGAAGTGTGTCTAGGATGTTTTTCCTTTTGCCAGAGGTAGCGCTTAATTCATCTTTGATGATTTCATATCCCTGCATAACTAATGTTGAGATTCTTGTGTCCTTCAACTTTGCAAATGCACCGGATATTGCTGGTGAAGCAGATGAAATTGTTGATTTTAACTTAGTAAACAATGTATGGCTACTTATGCCATAACTGGATGCATCATCTGAATGCGAGGATGCCTCAGTTTTATCATGTGTTGAAGCTTCAGACAAACCGTCCCTACAACTTGTAGTCTCTTCTTTCCCAAGTCCAAAACTCTCCTTTACCTGTCAACAATTCAACCAAGACAAATAATACATATTTGAGGAAAATCAAGATTCATATTTCATACTGTGTCACATTTAATTTCATTCATCACTCACCTCTTCTTTAGCAGCAGACATTTTTTCTTTGAGATTTGCGGTAACCTGCAAAAAAGAGCAAGTAACCATAAATTTCTGAGACTAAGACAAATGAAGAGATAATAGAAACGTAACACCCTTTACAAGCACTGTTTCTGACTAACCTTTTTAGATGTCTCTTCAGCTTCACTCCAAACACCATCGACGCTCTTATAAATAGTCTCTGTTGTTTTTTTAGTTCTGCGCAAGACATATTTTAATTATCTCCAAGACATCTTTAATCCAAAGTATATTCTAATGTACCTCTAATGCAATTTGAAATGAAAATAGTGCAGTACTTGCCTTACTTTGAGATCTTCCTTTACCACACCAAGTTTCTCGCTTAACTCCTTCACAGTTTTCTGAAATTCAGGATTACTGCAACAAAAAAAAATCAAAATAAATGAACTAAGATAGTTGTTACTTGCTTATAAAAGGGATCACATACCTCTTGGCCTCGCCCTTCAGTTGCTTTGAAAACTCATTGAAAACACTCAAATTCCTGTTATTCAGATGCCTATATCCAGTAGATGCTTGCCAGTTAGCACTCATTGGCTATACGATGTAATGGCAATGTATGGCAGTCAGTAAAATGCATGATGCTAAAAGTAGCAGAACATAGCTAGCTAAACAAGGAGGAAGACCAAATAACAAAAAAGCTAACTCACCAATCGCAGCGTGGCTTCGGAAGATGGCCGCCTGAGCGCTCGGAGCAGCGCCGAGGTCGCCATCCCTACAGGAGGCACGGCGCAGAAGCGGTAGGATTCCGGCAGAGGAAGACCGACCAATACGGCAGCTGCCCTAAGGATGGAGGAGTACTAGAGGATTGGGAAGGATAGCTAAGTCAAAGCTGGAGGGTTCTGATCACGCCTGGTGCCGCGAGCGGGCCGCACGAGACCACCGGCACCGAGCCGCTGCAGTTTGCGCGGCGGCGGCGGAAGTAGGGAAGCTGATCGCCTCCCCGGTGTTTTTTTTTTATTCTTTTTTCCCAAGAAACGTGTGGGCCCTGTTGTACATTGATCTGGGCCTGGGCGAGAAATAGGTAGGCCTAGATAGGCGGCCCAACCTCTATGTAGTTGGCCCATAAAAAATCGTGGTTCGCGCTCCTCCTCTGCCGGCTGAATCCACTTTCCGGTTCTGTTTCCTATTTTTTTTAGTCCCGGTTCTGTTTCTTCATCGAAGAACGGATCTGATTCCATGGCTGCAACAGCACGGAGACAAAGTTCTGCTACTTAGGATGTCAATCAGCAAAGCACCAGGATGTAGAACATGCGAAGATCTGTATTTGATTCCATGGGTGGAGATTATGAAGCTATTTTTCTAATGATTATTATAGCTTATGCTATAATTCTACTAAACACTTAAAACTCATAAATAATTATATCCATAATCATTTTTAAATTTTGTAACTCATAAGCTATAAATAGTAACTTTTTACTATTTTTTTCTTTCTACCATCTATAATCATATTATAAATTGTTTAGCCAAACACTCTCGACATAAAAAAACAGATTATATGAATAAGTTGGATAAGTGATTTTTATAAGTAATCTATAGTAAAAGAACCTAAATCTGACAGTCCGTTTTGAGGTATGACCTCCAACCATGTGCAAATGATAGTCTGAATAAACAAAGGCCAACACTAAATAGGGACACATGGACGTACAAAAACTTGGAAGTCAATTTTCAAACATCCGTATATTTCACAATTTGATTTACATCGCCCACCCATTGGCTTTGCAATTATGTTACAACAAAGGATGGAAAATTCTTGTATATCAACAATTTCTATTTCCATTTCGCTAAATGTTATGTGAATGCATTTATACACCTGGGAGCCTAAACCTATCACCTTATACAGCTAAATGAACAGCTCATATGCACACCAAAATGTAAAAGGAAATAAAAATGAAAAAAGGAACTATAGTATCACCAATAGGGTCATGACAGTCTTCTCATTGGAATCTCTGAACGGTGCATCTGACTTACATTACCAAATTTTTCCATCTCACGGGCAATTTGAATGTCACTGGGCCTAAAGTGTTCTGTGAAAACCTTGATTACAAAATGTGGGACCATTGCTGCGACAATAATGATAAGCAGCAGTAGCCAAAACAGACCAGTCCCCATCAAATGAAAGATTGCTCTGGAAAAATTGATTAGTATGAGTAATTATGCAATTCTTAACAGATATGCAAAATAAACTTATTAGTTCCTAATATTCCCTCTTTAAGAAAAAAAAAGTCAGAAAACTCATCCTACCTGAATTGAAATGCAAAAGCAACAAATAAAAAACTATATACAAGAGAAAAAAAAAATTATGGTCTCCAAGCCTCTCGGAAGATGAATACCTTTGGTTTGCTTATTCAGAATATTTTTACCTGTATGTTTCACGAAATGAACTAGTAATATCTCCAGAATGGTTCTTAACTTAGGAACCTAAATATTATATCTCACTAAAATGTTTAATAACAATAAAAGAGGGGTACAGCATGGGTTATCACGTAATATGAGGCTCAACAAGAAGTACTCACCCATAGCCTGGAAGAACCCATATGGAATCTATCACAAATAGGCAAACTGTTGTCGCTGCTATTGTGCCCCACACAAAAGCATGGATTATCCAATTCCATCTAATAATGTCCATGGCCAATTGCATATTTACAACAATGACAGGTGCAAGTGCCCACAAATCTCCAAGGCTAGACATATCAATTGTGCTTCGCTTATATGCAAAATATGGTATATAGAAAACAACCAAACTCTGCCAGAGTGCTTCAATCATCTTGAGCACAAACAAATTCACGTTATACTTCTCATCCCTCTGGCCAGATCCATATAGCTTTGGATAAACTAACAGTGTTGTCTTACTAAGATCCTTGTCAAGAATTCCAACAACAATTGTAGGAAGGGATGTATAAAGCACAGTATACAGGAGGCTACTCCATTCAGTGATAGCGGTTGTTAGAGTGAACGCTGTATAAAGTACATACCTGGGATCAAATGAAGTGTTAGTTATTTTGCAATGGCAGAGTAATTATCAACATAATTGTAAATTCAACAACATTCAAACTAGCATAACCAGATTCTGAACATTTGTAATACAAAGTAGAATTTGTCTAACATAGTAAAAAGATAGTCATTAACTATTTAGAGGTCAGCATCTACTCTAGACTGAAGCTCATAAAATATGTGTGCACGTTAAAAGTTCTTACCAGAAAAGAACCAAGACAAATGTAGCATTCTTGTAAAAGTTGTAAAGGATCATATAGGCCATCCTTTGATAATTCCAGTGACCATGAACTAATAAAAGAGGAACCAAGAATCTAAATTGCCCCATAGAAAAATCTGATGCCATAACAGCTTGCCGTCCTTCTTGTCCACTAATGCCAACCCCCACATCAGCCATTTGAATCATCGAAACATCATTTGCACCTGAATACATATATAAAACTTACATACATTGTTTCCAAGAGAATAAAGCATGTCAGAACAAGAGATCAGGACGGAATAATACCATCACCAATAGCTAAGGTCATATCATCTGTCCTGTTCTTGACAAGTGCCACTATCCCGGCCTTTTGTAATGGGGCCACTCGACAACATAAGACAACACTACATTCAGTTGCTAATTTGAAAAGCTACACGTAAAAGAAGATATATCGTGCATCAGCATGACACCTTAGTTCTAGAAAGTCAAAACAAAACAGAATATTTGTTTGTACGCAATGATGATTACCTCTTCTTGCAACTCTGTCTCGAGAATGTAAACAAGGCTGGTACCATCTACAACCAAAGCAAGAGTTACACTAAAAGATTCCTGTGCTAATACTGGACTCAGTGTATTATTTGATGAAGCGGCTCTGAGCTTCTTAGTTTTGGCAAGTGCTTCCTCGAGACTTCTCCGACAAGACTCCTTTGAATTGTTATTTATAACAATTTGTGTCATATCATTGGTCAGTAGCTTACAGGAGTAGCCAATAGAAATTGCTGTCTCCTGCTTATCGCCTGTTAGAATCCAAACCTTTATGTCTGCTTGCCGAAGAGACTCTATTGCTTCAGGAACCCCATTTTGAAGCTTATCTTCAATCCCACTGGCCCCCAAAATGTGGATATTGCGCTCTATATCTGCGGCAACAGACCGGAGTAAGTTTCCTCTTCCATGCACTGCTTTGTTGGCATTCTCGTAAGCTAATTGCCAGGCCTCAAACTCAGGTTGACTCAACTTGCGCATACCAACGACAAGAGTTCTTAGTCCAAGTGATGAATATTTGTGCAGATGTGCCTCTGTAGCACGAATAATGTCCAGCTCTGATGATTTGTTTGTAATTCCAAACATTGAACTGTCAGCACCTTTCACATACAGCTTAACAGTCTTATCAGGACATCCAACTATGACAGACATTCTCTTACGATCACTATCAAACTCATGAAGTCCTAATATATCATATCTACATACCAGAAAAATATATGTCAGACTGTAAGCCAATGTTGCAACTAAATTATTATTAAAATGTCAATCGACACACACACACACACACACAAAAAAAAAAGAGATGCACTGAAACTCTGAAATGGGGCGTCAAGCAATCACTCCTACTGAAGAAAAGCATATTATCCTAACAGAAAATAATAGCTATACGTAACTTAAAAGCAAGCACAGTTAAGAAGCAGTGTAAGAAGATAACAAAAACAATGTGTAACTTTCACTAAAGCTCTTGAAAAAATTCTTCCTGACAACTTATTCAGCTGTTTGTCTGCATCTATCCTGATGTGCAAGTCAATGAACTCAGAACTCAGAAGTTAAATGATCTTAATATCGCTATAGACCTAGCACCACAAAAACGAAATAGACAGGAAAAAGTTATATTTATCATGACTAATAGAAACATATAATAATTAGCAATACAAGTTCATTCATCAGAGAAGGCAGCATTGACAAATAAAATAGAAATATACAGCTCAAAATTAGCATGCAGATCATCATACACCATAAAAGACAAAAGAATGATGTAACTTGAAAGCACAAGGCACAATCGCTTGAACTGATTGGTATCAGATAGTTGATTCTGCACTGCTACTAGTGTTGCTTCCCTGCTAGAAATTTTGTCAGCATTGGTTTTTAGAGATGTATCGAACATGAATCAGGTGGTTGTCCTTAGCTCCTAGTCAAACAGTTACATTAAACCATCAAATTTTGCATTTATAGTTAGTTCCTAGATTAAGTTTTAAATGAAACCGTGTTAATGCAGTATCTGGGTGTAGCATGTCTATGAAGACAATAGCTGAGTCATGTTACCTCTGCCTTTCACCAAGTACATCAATATCTATGTAACCAGATGTTCGCTCAACCAGCACAATGCCATAAGATGCTGCAGCATATGCTAGTGCCTGCTCATCAGGGGATTCACCTTGATAATCAATCAACCTTTGTTTATGGTCAATCGTGTCTAGGACAAGTGGCACGATGGTATTACAGGTAGCAAGAGCAATGAAAAATTCAAGGACAGGCTTCGCTTCCACATTTGTACTACCATTCCTCAATAGCTTAACAAGCTGAGGGTCAGTTTTAACTGCCATCTTTGGTGTGCATAGATGATCATCAACTGTGCAAAACCAGCAAAAGAGATGTCTTATTAGGCTCCTTTATAATACAAAAACAGTATGATATCAAAAACAGTATGAAAGTCCCAATTCATCAAAGCCATCATACCTACAACAGAGTATTGATCTGTATCTTTACCAAAGCTGTAATCAACTCCGCCAATTGATGCACACTGGAACTCCATCTTGTTCTCTGTCAGTGTCCCTGTCTTATCAGAAAACACATACCGAATTTGCCCTAGGTCCTCATTAATATTCAAAGCCCTGCACTGGAACTTTGACCTTGATGATTCATCGTATAGGTCTTTATCAGCACCCATGAAATATGCCTGCCCAAGCCTAACCAACTCCATTGATATATACAGCGAGATTGGGATGATGACTTGATACACTATCACTGCCATGAGGAATGTAATGAATATCTGCATCCCGACGCCATAGTAATTGTAGTTCTTCCCAGTCGTGTAATCCTTTTCCCTAAAGAATTGGGTGAATTCCAACTCTCCCTGGTGATTCAACACCCAAATCCCAGCGAGCACAGATGCAGTGGTGCACATTCCAATAAGCATAATGGATAATATGACAGTCTCTCGGTTCAACTGTGTTTCCAAGCGGCTCCTCTTTGATGGTGCTCCGGAGTTATTGAGCATGACCTTGGTCTCCTTCCCTGCATAAACCACAACCCCGATAGCCCAGGTGGTGTTCTTGAGCTCACACCCACGAAGCACAATGTTGGATGGTCCGAGTGAGACACGGTTTCCATCAATCTCCAAGTTAGCCTGGAACCCGTAAATGTTCCTGTTGGGCCGCTCACAATGCAGGACACCACCGACACTACCATTCTGGGAGAACCTCACCTGGGTCTCTTGTTTGGCATACCTCGTCTTCAGATTGGTTTCCCCATCAAGATTCACCGTCTGGACATGTGCGACGCCAGAGGGATCGCTGGTGGCAAGCAGCACGATGTCAGCTGGCAGCGTTTCACTGGACGCAACGCGCACGACATCCCCAACGCGAATATGCTTCCATTTTGTGGGCTGGAACTCGCCGTCGGTGCCCGGCACGAGCACGGAGGCGAGGCGATTGTTCTCCTGGCGGTCAGAACGGTGGCGGCGGAAGTCCTCGTAGGCATCCTTGACGGCGGTGACGAAGAGAACGAAGGCGAGCGGGAGCACGGAGGCGCCGCGGCCGAAGACGGCGACCTGGGGGAGCTGGTTGAGCACAGTGATGACGAGGAAGTAGACGTACGAGAGCCGACGGAACTGCTCGAACAGGTTGCGCGGCAAGAAGGTGAGCACCGAGTACTTGGCAGTCCGTATGTAGTTCCCCGGGAACGCCTCCGACGTCGACGGATCCCCTATGGCCACGGCGCGGGACTCGCCGTCCCCATCGTCTCCCCGCTCCCGCTGCGACGCCGCGGACGGGTCCTTCCCGTCGCCTCGACGGGACGGGTGGAAGGGGTCGGGGACCTCGACGGAGAAGGGAATCCGGTCCGCGCGGAGGGGCGGCTCCTGCTGCGCCGGCGGCAGCAGCGAGGCCGCCGGGGGACGTGGCGACGGGGCGTCGTCGGGGGTGGAGGCGCCCGGAGTTGGGATGAGTAACGGGCGCTCCGACGCCATGGGGAAAGCGGATTAGTGAGTGAACTGCGATTAGTTCGCCGGCGGCATCGTTCGTCGGCAGCTGATCTGGCTGGGCACCGGCGAGGTCAAAAGGCGGAGGGGTTAGGAGCGTGGAGGCGGAAGGCTTTTTGGGATGTCGAGAATTTTCCACTGTTTGGGCCTGGCTGGGGGAAGCGAAGCATCCTGGGTGAGGGTGTAAGTGGAATTTTGTCGGATTACAGAGGGTGTCTAGAGAATTTTGTGAGGATTATGTTTTCAGTTGGAATTGAATTTGTATCAAGCAACTGTATTGATCGATCCAATGGTTTTCGCCACTTAAAGAGCTCTTTGAAACACAGGATTTTTATTGAAAATTTTCACAAAAAAACACACAAAAAACAGACAAAATTCCTCCAATTCAAAGGAGGCCTAAACATTGCAGTGCATACAATTGGATGATTTGTATTAAGCGTTTGAGCATCTATAAAAAATCTAAAGATCTAAGTTATTGTTAATCACAAGAACTAGTTATGACCGTTTTGAATATCCACGGCTTCACCACGATAAAAAAAATGCAAATATGCAAACTCAATTACAAAGATCTATTTAAGTTTTGCAAATTTTTTAAGAGTCGCATCCTTGTGATCGAGATGGAGAGAAACATGTCCATACAATTTTAAATTTAAACACACCATTTAAAAGATACAAAAGGTAGCGATACATGTCACATAATAAAAAATAGTAATATATACAATTGAGAAATAAATCTCAAACCCCTCTTCTCAAATTCTATATTTTTAATATAAATTAAACTAATTTTTATAAAACTGATACTTTCTCCAGTTTTAAATTATTACTATGTTGATTTCTAACATCAATTTTAATCATTCGTTTTATTAAAAAAATTATTTAAATGTGTAAAATTATGTTATTATTTGATTTATTATTAGTGACTTTTAAAGCACGGTTAATAATTTTACACATTTAAAAAATTAATAAAATTAATAGTTAAAGTTAAAAACCATCGTAGCAGTTGTTGGCTTTCGATTGGATTTCGTCAGGGCAAAGAAAACGTGAGTAGGTGGGCCGGATAACTGCAGCGCCGTACTGCCCGAAGCAGCAGCCGCAGAATATCCAACAGGACGGAAGAATCTTTCACTCTTTCCACGCAACAGGAGGCAGCAAGAAAGAAGACGAGCAGCAGCCTCCTTGGTCTCCTGGCCCCGGTTCCACGAGGGGATCCAACCTCCTTGTTCCGACGTGTTCGTGTTGACGACGCGCCATTTGTTTACCTCGTCCACGGATAATGTTCTGCTTGCTTCCACTCGCGCACAGCCCGCCGTCAGATCAGAGAAGAAAAAAGTATACTCTCTCCGTTCATATTTTTATAAATTATTTTAAGCTATGAACATAAAAAATAAAAAAATATGATAAAAAAATAAAGATATAAAAAATAGAAATAAAAATTTATTAAAAAGAAAAAATATATTAAAAAATAAAAATATATATTAAAATAATTTATATTTGTGAACGAAGAGGGTATTATTTAATTTGTTGTCACGGTGCTTCGTATGTTTACCATGTGCATTTCTGACTTCTCAGCCCAGTCCCGATCTTGCAAAGCAACGTGGAGGATTGACCCTGGTAGGGTACAAGATCTGTAAATTTGTCATGTCGTTTTCTCAACATGTCATTCTTCTCATACTAACATTTTCATAAGAATCACTTATGTTTTATACGAATCAATTCGATTTCAAGAGAAAAACTTATGATTCCAAAAAACAATCGAGAGATGATGTTAGGGTATTTTGGTAAAGCTCTCAACTTTTAATTATCTGAATTCACTTTTTATTTTTCTGTGAAGTGATTTTATGACTGAAAATGATTCTGTAGCTGAAAGTGATTTTTTTTATTTTTTAAATAAATTTTTAAAATCAAGACAGAAAATCACTTCACAGATTTAAAAAATCACTTCACAAAAATTAGATAAAAATAATCTTTTTTAAAAAATAATGTTTGACAGAGCTTCTCAGATTCTGACTAAAAATAAGAAGAAAGCTATGATAAAGAAGGCCGTAGTATAAAAATGCTACGAATAGTTACGGTTCATGGTAGTACGATATGAAAGCAGGTGGCGTGTCATTTCGTCTCTAATTTGTTGACCTCTTTATTATTCTTCTTGAAAGCGTTAGGTTTGTACGGACTCAACTATCAACATTATATGATGTGTGTAAACCTTTTTTTTTAAGATAAATGCGTGTCTTAAAAAACAAGTAACACCTGCACAAGCTGTTAAAATTTTAGGAAACAAACATACAACTTGAATCACGTTGTTAACCCCCAGCCGGTTTGCATCGCTTTACCTATGAATAGTGGCGGACCTAGGATTCCGCCAAGATTAGAGCTTATATTTCGGCTAAAATTTAAGTCTATAGAAAACTATTTATAGAACAGTGCAATTTTTTTAAATCGCACAAGCTTACTTAGTCTCTCTGTCTCACTTTAAGTGATGTTTTTTATTTTTTAAAATTAACTTTTGATCATTCAATTTATTCAAAAAAAATTCAAAAATACAAAAATAAATAAGTCAAGTTTAAAGTACTTTTAATAATGAATTATTTTACAATAAAATAAATAATATTTTAACAAATTTTTTGAATAAAACCAATGCTCAAAGGTTGATTTTAAAAAGTCAAAAACATCAAAGATGTATAACCCATAAAAAAATAAAGTAATACAATAAAATACCTAATTAATGAATATTTGGTTTATTTGAGACTTCCATGTTTTCATCGACAATTGCACTTGAAGCTTGATTTCATATGAAAAGTTGAAAGTAAATAAAATATAGGATAAAAAGTTGAGAGTAAATAAAAAGCTTGATTTGTTGAGTGGAGGCCAGAAGCGACCTGGGTGCAGGATCACTGAGCCGCACAACGGCAGCTCCTAGCCCAGCGGGTAGGAGAGGAATTGATGGAGAACCAGGCGAAAGAGCGGGATACGGCTTCGGTACTCCCGGCTGGTCCCATGTGTGCTCCCATTACGTTGGCAGCCTGCTATTGGCTACCAAATTTAGTATGCCCAACACAATGGAGCGATCATCCGGATGAAATAACGGCAACATCTTCCGTTTCCTTTGCATGGTTTCCTCTGCAGTATTTTCAATCAAGGAAAAGCAAAACTGATCTTTGGTAGCCGAGCAAATATTGATCTCTCTCTCTCTCTCTCTCTCTCTCTCTCTCTCTCTCTCTCTCTCTCTCTCTCTCTCTCTCTCTCTCTCTCATACCGTTCCAATAACTAGGTCATCCATGTAGCAGCAATCAATGTTAACAAAATTGTTAAAACTAGTTCCATTTCATCGGACATTTGGTTTTTATTTTTCAAAAAATTAAAATAAAATAAAAAATGAATATTTTAGAATCTCAGAAACTGTAAAATCGAAGGTTAGTTGGCGAATTTCAAAATTAAAAATTTGAAAACCGATGAAATCAAAGAAATCGGTCAATAAGCAGGTGAAACTGCTCGATATACCAGAAAAATCGACTGCTTTACCTGGTGCATTTCAACCAAACAGGTTTTGTAAAGTCCCAAAATAAGTAGGATTGGTGAATAAGAAAACAGAGTTAACATTGGTGAGTGATATGAATTTTTTTTTTAATTTTGAGTGGCTAACAAGGAACTCATAGTTTTTTATACTCCCTCCGTATAAAAATAAGTGTTATTTTAGATTTTTAAACATCTACGTTTGACTATTTATCTTATTAAAAAATGTTGTAAAAATATTATTTATTTTATTGGAAATATTTTATTATCAGAAGTATTTTAAGCATTATTTGTTTTTATATATTTTTATAAATTTTTTGAATAAGACAACTGGTCACATGTTGATTTGTAAAGTAAAAAAAAAGTCACTTATTTTAAGATGAATGGTGTAGTTATATGGAATTTACCAGAAGATTTGAGGGTGTACAATGGACGTAAAGATTTGAGGGTATCTGTTTATTTTTAGAAAAATGGCAAGCTAACGGCGTTTACCTTGGATGGTCATTTTATTATGCCGGGCCCAACCAAATTAGACAACCAATCTCAAGCTGCCACGTAACGGGAGCACACATGGGAGTATCCAGCCGGGAGCACTGAAGCGGCATCCGAAAGAGCGGCCGCTTGATTTGCAGCAGCAAAGTAAAGACGTGATTAATTACCATATAAGATTGCCATTGATTCATGCATTTCCTTCAGCCCGATGACTCCAGTTTGCCGGATCTCAACTCGGGCAGGCCTTTGCCTGATGGCCTGGCTTGCTGTTTTTGCGGGGGTAGTCCCCTTGTTACCTGGGCTACGAGTCGGGTCATGACCTGTGGCCCGACTGGCAGGCCCGCCCTATGATTATTTTACCCATTTGTCATCGCATTTTTCTTTGATGCGACTCATGGTTGATCTTTTCTCTAGTTTCATGTGTTATGCTCACCTCCAATTCTTTTCACGTGAATAGTGTATTTCACCGACACTCAAAGGGGAACTTCGAGCCATAAACTTCTCCATACTACATCATACTACATGAGAGTTTATATAACAACTGATACAGGGTTTGAGTTGTCATGTAAGTATACCATACTACATGCAAATTAAAGAAAAATGAATTGTTTTTTTGGTTTCACCAGTTTTAACATTCAAAATTTGAACCTACACCAATTTCACGGCTTAAAATTCTCCAAAATTCTGTAGTCTTGGTTGATCTTCATGGTGAAAGTTTGCTTCCCACGATAGTACAGACACGACAATTTCTGTAGGTTGACATGTTTATTTGGGTTGTATTAGATTGCAAGCCAAGTTTTTTTTTTGGAATATTCAAATCAAAGTTAAGGACTGAGGAGTTTAATACTTGTACAGACGCCAAAACAAATTAGGATGCACTTGAGCAAATTAATTCTAGTTACAGTAAACTGAAGTTTAGAACCTGTTTTATAATGTGGGAATTTTTTCTATTTTTATATATTTACTATAAAATTAAACTGATTCATGTGAAAATTCTGTGAGATTTTTGTGAAATTATTTTAAACGGGGCTTTGCATGCAAAGTGAACACTTTTTCCTTGCAGCAATACTGTCACTGGAAAAAAAATCCAACGGGGGCGGCCTGATTGCGCCGGGCCCGTCCCTACCGCGGCGGCCCGTCCTGTTTCTGTTCCTGACCCTTTCACCCTGCATCTGCCAGTCGGTCGCCTGCTTCGCTTCGCGCCCTGCACTTGCACGCCTCTACCCTTCCACCCTTTTTCCCCTCCCTCCCCTCCCCAGCTTCGCAGATCTCCGGCGGTGGCGGGCGGCTGAACCGAACGAAGGGATGGACGGCGGCGGCGGGGTGGGCGGGCTCCGGTGGACCGCGGAGGAGGCGTCCACGATTGGGGGCATCGCGACGGTGTCGCTGCTGCACTCGTTCATCCCCACGCACTGGCTCCCCTTCTCCATCGTCGCGCGCGCCCAGCGGTGGTCGCTCTCCCGCACCCTCCTCGTCAGTCAGTACCCCTCTGCCAGCCCTCTCCCCCCCAACGCTTCGTTCTCTTCTGTTTCTGCTGTTGCGGTTTGCTGCTGTTTGCCGCCAACACTAGATCTGAGGCGGAAGGTGGGGAAAGGGTAGTGCTGGGGACGGGATCACCCAGTAGATCGCGCTTAGGTTTATCAATTATCTGGATGTGGTTGCTCTCGGTGGTTTGATTGGATTGCTCTTGCGGCATAAAGAAGTCAGTTGTGGGCTTTGTTGGTGTCCAGCGTGCGTCGTAGTGCATACAGCTTGGAGGGCGCTGCCTCAACGCCTGGGTAGTATTGGCTAATTGCCCTGAAAATGTTAGCAACTTCTGGCGTGCACTGCTCCTCACAGCATGATCATGTGGGCGAATCTGTATTGAGAGACCAGATGGTATTATATCAGAGATTGTATATTTTCTTGCGAGCTTGCAGTTTATTTGTTGGTGGATTCTCATTTGTCAATTCAGGATTACATGGAGTTTTCTTCTGAAAGTGTTGTCAGCCTGATCCCAGTGCAGTGTGCTGTCTTCATGTTTATACCCATGGGAGATAATTGTCACAAATGTACCCAGTTGCAAGTGCATGTTTAATTTGGTTTCACATATTTAATGACATCTTCTCTAAGTCACTCTATAGTTATTAGTTATGACCTAAGTTCGCAGTCTACTAGTTGTGTTGATGTATTATGATTAGTTGATTACTAACAAGTTAATGATGGATTAAAAAAAGGGCTATGATTTTCATGCATTACATATATGTTTTCCCCTGCTAGCTGTTTTATTCTAGACAACTGAATCCATGCTTGCTTCATCCTGGGTAGCATAAAGTACTTCATTTTGCAGTTCCTTATTATTCCTCCATGTATCTGCTACGTTATTTTGCTAGCAGTGTGCAATGTCCTTCCTTCTAATGTATTCATATTAAGAAATTGTTGCCAACTTCTGCAGCTGCACTTGGAGGTGTTCTTCATGTCGTATCTACGGCACTTCTCGGGATAACTGCAGTTACTATGGCAAACACTATAGCTGGCGAAGAAACAGTGCATAAACTTGCATCTCTGTTGCTTATTTTTCTTGGAGGAGGTTACATTGTGCTTTTTGCAATGGGAAAAGGTGGTCATAGCCATGCTCATAATCATCCAATGGAAAAGATGGCCGTCGCTGGTCTTGTACTTGTACCTGCATTATCACCCTGTGCAACAACCCTTCCAGTTTTCCTTGCAGTTGGCAATTCATCCTCAATGATGATTCTTGCGATCATTGTGCTCCTCTTCAGGTTTCGACTCCTTCATTTATTCCATTCTTTTCAGTTATTTTACTAATTGGCATGCAATTAAAAAGGGACTATTAGTTCTCTATTCAGTTTACTTCTTATTTTACTTTATAAGTTAGTTTATTGTTGGAAGGGGAAGGAAATGAACTATGAAAATATTATTTTCTTCAATTAAATTTAGCTGAAATGTCAAATAATTATGGGATGCTTGTGCGTATATATGGTCCTTGTCCTGGCTTCTTAAGAATTGTGTAGTAGCAGAGTACCCTTTTTATTGGTATCTGTTACCAATAGCTGGTTTAGAAACAGAAAGGCAATGAGATTCTGCAGTATAATGTATTGATGAGTATGAAGAGAGTGCCTTGTTTTCTCACAACATGTATAAGCTTGCTTTTTAAGACATCTTGTTTCACCAGCTTTTAGTTTGTTCTCAAAGCATTGGCATATGTAAATTAGGGATCTAATGTAAAAGAACAGATCTAGACTTTAGAATATCATTGGCATGGAAGCATAGTTCCCCCGCTATTGAAAAAAAAAAAATCATGGCATGGAAGCTATGTGGAGGAGCACTCCCAGTATATTAAGAAAGGAGAGGGGGCTCAAACGTGTGTAGGTGGGGGCGCAGGCGAGCATCTTAACCAACCGGGGTAACCCCCAGTTCTTTCCCATGTTGAACAAATCATATTCTTGAAGCATGTACTAGAATTCACCAAAGGCATCTTTGATGATAGCATATTCTTTTTTAACCATCAGTTAATGTGAAATGTCTCTTGAAACTACAACTTTATATGCATGAACAGAAGTGAGAATTTTGCTTTAGGATTGGCCTTAGATACGCTATATGGGAGACCTTGTTGAAATAGAGCTGCCTCTAAACTGCTTTCCTGCCGCCAAAATGGTTGGAGGGAGGCTCAACCTAAGGGGTTCCAATTGTGGGGGCAGTTACATGCCTGCCAGCATGAATTTGGCCATATGCAACATGTAGCTAGCCAAATAGAATTTTCAAGTGTTGTCTGCAGTGTGTGTTATCAGTAAGATTGTTGAGCAAACATTAAACATAACTCATATTCCATGGGAAAACTGGTTCGGTGTTGACATGAATGTCTGATGTGTTAAATAATAGTGGCAGTTTTGGCTATTTTTCTTTGCACAATTAAGTCATATTTTGTCATGAAGCATCATTTTGACCTTTCTGATTTGCACTCGGAGTATTATTAACACTTATAGTTTCTTCAAAATTATATTAGTCCTTTTAGAATACATAGCTTCCAATTACTGTATCTTTTTTTACTTGACAATCATTTTTACCTGCAGCACCATCACAGTGATGACTTCCCTCGTGGCCCTTTCGTTTTACGGTGCTAGCCAAATCAAGTTTCACTGGGTGGAGCGCTATGACAAGATCCTTGTCGGCACGGTTTTGTGCCTTGTTGGAGTATTAACATATGTGTTCCATCATCACGACGGCGATGAGCATTCTCTTCATGCACATGTGCACAGGAAACTTGTTTCTCCATAAATGGCTAGATAATGAACAACGTTTCATATGGCTGCCACAATTTCTGTTCTTCTAACCAACCCGCGTGGATCCTTCACACATTCTGATTATTATTCCATCCGAATGTGGCTTTGTTAGAAATTTGGATCGAGTGAATATAATGTGTAAACTGCTTGAAGTTTGTACCTTGAGCTGATGCGCTTTCATGTACAGAGGATTCAAGTGTAAAGTGTTCTTAAATTCACTATTTTGCTTCCGTTTATGCGGAAATTTAACACTGGACATGATAAGCAAGGGAATGCCATAAAATTGCGGAGACGGCGGTAGTGAGCGGCAGCTGGGCCACAATGTTTGACGTAGTTTCTGTACAGCCCAAATAGAGGCCCCCTATCCCGAACTAATATCGGGCCTGGCTGGGCCCGAAAGAACATGCGGCCGTCACAGGGGCCACGCCGCCGTCGTCGCGGCCGATCCCTTCCGTCTCCCGCCGCCACCTCCTTCGCTTCGGCCATCTTCCCGCGATCCACCGACCGATCCCTCCTAATTGGCGAGCGGGCGGGCGATGGGCGACCACTACCAGACGCTGGGCCTCCGGCGCGACGCCACCAAGGCCGAGGTCAAAGCCGCCTTCCGCTCCCGCGCTCTCCTGGACCACCCCGACCGCCACGCCGGCTCCACCGATGCCGCCGCGCGCGACGCTGCGGCCCGACGCTTCCGCCAGGCATCAGACGCCTACCACGTCCTCTCCGACGACCGTCGCCGCGCCGATTACGACCTCCGCCTCCGCTCCTCCTCCTACGCGCGGACCTCCTCCTCCGGCTGGGCCTCGTCCTCCTCGTCGGCTTCTTACGGCTATGGGTACGGGTATGGACACGAGGGTGGTTCCTGGCGACGGCCTCCTTCCGGCGGAGGTGCCGCCTCGGCGGGATCAGTGGACTGGGAATTTGTGTTGAAGGCTGTCACGCGGCGAGGATTCCTCATCAATTTGGGGTTCGCTAGGTAAGCCTATCTAGCATCGTCTCTTCAGTTGCTGTCACCAGCCCCAAAAGCCAGGTTGATTGTGTGCGATGCCTGCTATCTAGCATCTACTATGCGTTGCCTAGTGATATCTGGTGAGTCTGGCCAGACCTGCAATATTGCGCATTATGGCCTTTGATTAATGCAGCATATCGCTCGTAGTCATTGTTGACTCATGAGAAACGGTAGCATGTTTATTGCTGTTACTTTCGAATCCAGATGCAGAGTGTGATCAGTTGCATACGACATCCGGAGCTGGATAAATTCTAATTGCACTATATTGAGTTAAAACTCAGTTCCCGTATTCATATATACTGATGGTTAGAAAAAATAATGTTAGTAGAAATTGTGCAATTATAATTGTAATTGCTGCTGTCGGTAGTACCGATAGACCGTTTTGGCAGGCTGTTTGGGGAAATCAAGTCTCATGTATACAAGTTAATTTACAAACGTATGCTGGGCGTCACGAACTGCTGTTTCTCTATGTAGTAGTCCTTGCATTTTACCCAAGTATTATAGTTATCATAGCTCATTCACTACTCTATATTGCAGTGTATTGCTGTCTGGAGCAGCTTTTCTTGAAGGAAGTATTCTAGAGATCTGGAAGATGAACAACTCTGGAGTAAGTTTCTTCGTTGTGCTCCTTCATTTCTTTTCCTTGTGTACTAGAGTGGAGTAGCTAGCCATTGACGTGGTCACATGTGTACTTAGGGCTTAAAAGAGTTATTGAAGACTTTATCCAAGTGAAACATTACCTGAGTGTGGTTCTAGAATGGTATAGCGGAAATGCAAAAATTGAAAAGTGCATCCTGCCTAGATGAAGCATTTGTACTGAGCCACACCCCCGCCCCCCCAAAGAAAAAAAAGCACTCAGATACTATTTCACTTTTAATTTGTGGGGTAATTACTCTGATTTCCTTAATTAGTTTTGGTGAATGGCAAATGTTATCAGATAGTCACACGCACATGATCTTTATTTCTTTTTTTTTTTGAAAAGGAACCGCACATGATCTTTATTTCGGGCATGTTAACTGATGAAGCAAATACACTGCCATTTTTATGTGCTGGGCAGAAATCGTTCGAGGATGCAATGGAGTCGATCGAGGTGGTCAAAAAGACGCAAAAGGATAACAGGTAGAACTAGTGAGGTGTCATCACTTCTCGGTACATATACTGATGTAAAGATCAGTGTGCATGGTTGTTTCAGGTAGTGATGCGCAGTGAAACGTATGGTCGTCTGAATATTAGTGACTCCAATCTGTGTTACAAAGTGGAGCTTGCATGAAGGCTACACCAAGGTTAGAACCGAATTGACAATGCTTTTTGTTATTGGAACCAAACACTTCTTGGTACATATTCTGAATAGAATGAATCTGATGGATGAATCAATTTATGTATTGGAATCAAACACTAGAAGTCTAAAACTGCGCTTGTGGCCTGTGGGCACTGTGTGTGTCTATATATATATATATGCGACGCGGGGCGAGCGGCGGCCACTTGCCAGCAGGATTGTGCGATAGGGCAGGGGCGCGTAGGCAGAGCGGCGGCGGCGGCCGGGGCAAAAGCGGAAAAGGAACGATGACACGGCGAGGAGGCCAGCGGGCCGCCCGTGGCGTTGTCGGCTCTACTGCAGCGGGCCGGTCAGGACAGGGACGGCCTCACCCGCGACACCCAACCATCTGCTTTGCGGATGCGCGTTGTCTGTGAAAGCGGTGATAACGCGCACGTTCACACTTGCCTTGACCCATCAATTTGTTCACACTAGCATAGAGTAGAAGGACTAAACCAAAAAAGGGCAAGCATTGTTACTGTCTCCTGATTCAATCATGACGCAGTGATGTGAAGTCGTTCACATCAGTCTGCCACAGGTCAAAACTCGATCCAGCATTGTGACCACCTCCCCGCTTGAGGCTCTGGAACGTAAAAAATCTCATATTGAAAAATTGCAGAAATCAAATTAATTTTATAGAAAAATGTAGAATTTTAAAAAGGTTCTTACGTTTCAAAGGGAAACCAAATCAACAGCGAACACGATAACAATAAAGAAGTTATACACAACAGCCATGGCGCTTCCTAATTACTACAGCCATCCTCAAGAACAAGAACAGGAAACACCCCAAAAAGGGTTACTACATCATGGACATGGGCCAACGAAAGTAACCTTTAAGAGATTAGCAAAGCTAAAACCAGAAGGAAAATGCGCTACGAGTAACGGACCTAAGAACTATCTAGGCAACTACACTCGACCTCAGAAAACTGAATCAGTCAATCAGATGATTCCCCAGCTCTCCAGGGTCGGGAACTCGTCGGACAGGAAGGCCGGCGGCGCGCACGCCATGGCCTCCAGCTCCAGGAACACCGACGAATCGTCGCCGTCATCCTCCTCCGTAGCCGCAACGGCCATTGCGGCAGACTCGCCTCCGCTCGAGCTCTTACCGTTCGCTCCCGGCGCTGACGCTGCGCGGTCAAGCAGGAACGCGGACGTGTCCAGCGTCGGGAGCATGCAGGCGGACGACGGTGTCGAGGACCAGCTGTGCGCGGTGGCGGAGGCGGACGTGTCGCGCACGCGGACGCCGGGGGTGGCGACGGGGAAGCCCGTGACCTCCTGCACCATGCGGCGGAAGCTGGCCGGGTCGGCCGCGATGTAAGTCGGCGGCGGGCGGCGGGACGGCCGCGGCTTACGCTTCGCGACGCGGCCCGCTTCGGCTTTGAGTCCCATCCGGAACGGCGCGACGGTCGTCCTTGACGCCGGCGCGGGAGGGTCGTGGCCGCCGGAGAGGAGCTCGGAGGCAGAGGAGGTGGACGAGGACGACGGGGTTGTCGGGTACGATAAGGAGGACGCGGCGTTGGCGGGCGACATGGAGGCGCGGAGCGCGCAGGTGAGCGCCTCGTTCTCGAAGGCGGCGGCGGGGAAGAGCGGCCACGAGGAGGGTGCGGAGTGGCAGTGGCCTGCAGCGGCGTGAGCCGTGTGGGCCGGGGCCGGAGCGGGGAGGTGGGTCCAGGTGGGGTCGAGGCCGGCGCAGCGGTTCGCCATGTGAGCAGAGATCACCAAATGACGTCTTGCTTCCTGCTAGGAGCTTGATAGCGGCTCGGGTTGGGGTGAGCAGGTGAGGAAGGCAGGGCGAGCGGCCGGTGCTGGATTTATAGGACGTCGGAGTGGGGTGGCGACTGAAACGGTGGGCGTGCACGGGTTTTGGACAACGGATTCGTATCTGCACGATTCTTTTCCCTTCTTGATAGAGGCTTCTGAATTTCATCAGGAAGATATTCTAAATTTATGAGAAGATGGAATCTTGGCAACTGTGAAAAGCATTGCACAAGGCTTAAAATTAGAGCGCATATTTTCACAATGATAGCACATTGATAGTATTGAGTTGTATGTACCATCTCAAAAATTTAAGCTGACGAAGAAAGACACGTAATTCATTTATACTTCAACAGATAATATGGCTTCATTGGATGTTGTTTTGCATTGGCAAAATTAAAGATTATTTTGATAGAGCTCTCAGCTCTTGATTTTCAGAATAGCTTTGCTAAACGATATTTGTCAGAAAAAGTGATTCTTTGATTCTGTGAAGTAATTTTAAAAAATGAGCTTAAAAATTTAGGAGCTGAAAAAAATAATTTTTAATTTTAATTTTGTGAAGTGATTTTCTATTTTGATTATAAATTTTTATTAAAAAATCAAAGAGAATCATTTTTTAACCCACACAATCAAAAATAGAATTTAATGAATCGAGTTCTACCAAACAACCTTGGTCAAAACTACCAGGTCTCAAAGTTTCCTACTGTAAACTACTATTGCCTTTGAAGCGCGGAGAACGTCCAAAGGATGAATTGAAGGGTAATCATTCCGTAACCGTGCGTGGTGGACAGGTGGAGCCTGTTGGGTACACGCGGCGAAATGTTGTGGAGACGGGAGAGGGAAGAGGAGCATGGCCGTGGGCTGCGGAAACCGCGTCGGAGCCGGTGACTGCTTGACGGTGGTGGGGACTCCGGCACGTCGGTTTCTGACTTTCCCGCTGAGCTGGCGGAATATGGCATCTGGGAGAGCTCCTCGGCTCAAGAAAAGCATCGCGTCCGTCCCGCGTCGAGCACGGACGTCGTCAGCTGCGCTACCCACTCCGATCCGCCAGTGCGTCCACGCAGACAAGGCGCCTCTCCATCCGTCGCTTGCGTGTCCTCATCGACGAATGACTGGATGGTTTTCCGATTCACATTTCACGCTCGTAATGTACGTAGCCTAGACCTAGTGGCTGTAAATAACCAAAGACGAGTGACTGAAGAAGCAAGAGATCATGGCTTCGGCTCCAAGCAAGGAGACGAAGTGAGTGGTGTCTGTTCCAGTCTTCCAGATAAGCTTCCGTTCATGCGGGGAGGGGCCGCGTGGCAGGCAGCTACCGGCATGTCTCCTAGCGGCGTGAGCGGGGCCGGCCGGGTATGGGGAGGCGTGTCGCGCCGCCATGCCAGTGATGCCACCGCATCGGGGCCACGTCGTACATGTTGCTTGCATGGTCTCCTAGGTCCGTTGCCGTTCTACTAAGTGTAGAAGGTCATGCTGGCCGTTGAGCTGACCAGGTACTGTGACCGAGTCAGGTGACGTCGCGATGGGGGTCCCGAAACCGAACGTCTGGTCGTCGAGTCGTCAGCAGGCATGTACTGCCGTTAAATCAACACAAAGTTTGATTCCTACTCGGCCCTCTCAATATTCTATCTTTATAAATAAGCTTACCACATCATTATTTTTGCTTACGCGACAAAAAAATTAATAAAAAAAGAGAATAAAGAATGAATAAATCATTTCTACATCAATACCTCTTCACTAAAACCAAAGCACTTTCAACTGTACTAGTTTCTATAAAATTATGACAAAATTCTCTCTTATGAAATATTCTCTTCGTTCTTAAATTAATATCGCTGCTAACTTTTAATATCAACTTTGACTATTTATTTTATTCAATTTTTTTGATAAAAATCATATATTTTGTTATAATTTGATTAATCATTAGAGTTATTTGATCATAACTTAAAATTTTATATTTTTGAACTAATTTTTTAAATAAGACGAATGGTCAAAGTTGAAGTTAAAAATCAACAACGACATTAATTTAAAAACGAAAAAAGTATATAAAAAATCATTAAATTTTAATCCATATAGAACTACTATAAAAACTATGCATTGGAGAGAATTAAGACTAAAAGACAATTTATTAATCTTAGAAACTACCTATAAAAAGTTGCATCATGAGTGCTTTTATAAGCTGAACGCAACTGGATAGAGATGCAAATGGGTATTTGTGAATCAAAGTTCTAGTATCTCACTAACTATATAAGGTGAAAGAGAAATTTAGTTTATTTTAAAAAAACTTGCATTTCTATAACTGGGCATCACGAAGTACTGTATATCAAAATAAATTAGCACCAGTAATCGCGAGTCCTGGTCATGGAGCCGAGTGACGGTCACATAGATTAGATAGATAACGCACGCAGGTCGTCGTTTCGCAGCCACGGATAGATAACGCGACGGTGATCGATGGCGACCACCCGGGTCATCGTCGCGTCAGGGTGACACCGTCGCTGATCCACCGCCGCCTCAACCCAACAGCCGGTGTAGGCGTGCTAGAGTACGCTCACGGGGTCCTATTCCATCCGTGATGCTGCTTGATCGGAACGACGCCGACAGTTTCGTCGTTATCGCCCCATAATTTCGTCCCGTTATATTTTTAGCTCCAACATTTTTTGTTCTCTGCTGGCCCAAGCCACCCAACGTTGCCAGCTTTAATTTTGGGTTGGTTAATTAATAGCCCAACTGATCGAATACAGCAAAGTCCTTCATAAATGTTTCCCCTTTTGCCCTTGGTGATTGGCCTTCCGAATACAGCGAAGTCTATGTACACTGGATTCAGTCATGACAAAACCCCAGCGTACTCGTGAGCAAATATAATCCAAGCAAGATAATTTAGTTACAC
>BCLG01000717.1:0-25769 GCA_001602295.1 Zoysia matrella | reverse complement strand
TGCCAGCTTTAATTTTGGGTTGGTTAATTAATAGCCCAACTGATCGAATACAGCAAAGTCCTTCATAAATGTTTCCCCTTTTGCCCTTGGTGATTGGCCTTCCGAATACAGCGAAGTCTATGTACACTGGATTCAGTCATGACAAAACCCCAGCGTACTCGTGAGCAAATATAATCCAAGCAAGATAATTTAGTTACACCTGGCATTTCTCTTGCCCAGATCCCAGATATATATCTCAAGGGCAATTCTAAAACTCACCCTCCTAGTCCCAAGACAGGCTCATGCCTTCTTAACCAACTCTGTTGGATACCGTTTGGTAGATGTACTTCAGCTGAGTATTCCACTTCTCAATGGCGTTATACTTCCTAATTCCCTTAGACCTACAAAACACGCAAAAGAAATTACCATCCGAACCTGACTCCACACAACATATCAAAGAAAAAAAAGGAGAGCAAGGTTTACACACCTGTCACCACGTTCTAGCAGCTTATTCACCTGATCTATGTGGCCCTGGATACGGTTGTCCAGAATCAGTGATACCAGCAGCTGTTCGACATCCTTTTCTGGGACATTTAGTTCCTAAAATGCAGATAGTGATAAAATATCAGTATCAAACATTGGACTAATGCAGGTTTTATAAAATGGGACGAAGAGAGTATGGCTGGACAAGAGGACAATTTTGGACATGCAATAGAGTAAAAGAATTTTTGGGCATGCATCAGAGTAAAGCATCTACCTGTGAAATGAATGGTATCCTGATCCTTGTATATGGCTTAATAAGCTTAAGGAGGACTTGGGTTCTGATGTTCTTCAATAGGTCCTCAATATAATTACGAATAAAAGGGTCGTCCATAATTGTTCTTCGATTGCTCTGGTAAGTAATTCATTAAAAACTACGTGAGAAAAAGTAAAAAAAAAATAAAACAAAGAACAGAAATTTAACGCAGTTTTTTTAAGACCATACACTAAATTCTGACCTTTAGTATCTTTTCAAATTCCTTGATGTCGTTCTTCTGGTATGCCGCAATCAAGTTTGTCATCGCAAGGATTTCAGGATCATTTTTGTACCTGCAAGCAATTATGGTGTTTTTGGGAAGTGGGAAAATCAACCAACAAAATTGTGGGGACAAAAAAATGTCTTACGGCTTGGCTTCTTGTCCATCAAAGGGGTTCACTTCAGATTCCATCAACATATTGGCAAGGACAAGGTACCTACGCATAGCACATGTAAAAATCACATAGGTTATAGTGCAATCTCATTTTCATTTAACTATGAATTTAGAGTGTAGAGAATGGACAAACGGACTTCAGGCACTGAATTCTACGTGGGTTTCCAGCTTCATCGTAGTTCTTGAAAGCCTCAAAGAAATCAGTTGCTGCTTCTGCCCATTGTCTCTCAGCCATATGCATCTTACCACCACATTCACGAATTATGCCCATGATTCTTGGATGTGGTATCGCCGATTTGATGGAAAGAGCCCTCAGGTATAATTCCTGCAGCCGCAATGCAATCGAGTCTCATGAAAACTATCTAAAGCAGGCTCCCAAACCTGACAGATCAGCAAAATACTACGACATGCAATGAAAGAGTGGAACTAGAATTGTAAATTGTTTCAAAAGATAGGTATCAATCTTTAAGACTTCAGGATACAACAGATGAAAAGAGAGGTCTCCCATGGATGTGCATACATATAGCAAAACAATGCTGCGGAAGCATCCGTCCAATTTCAGCTAGGATAGGTATGAGGTAAACATTCTCCAAGAAATTAGACATAGAACCAAGTGTGCCATTTGATTTCAGAAAGCACTGGTTGTCAATATGATGGGCACATAGCTACTATTTTCAAAACAATAAACATATATCCATATCCTTTCTTATGTAACAGTTAATAACCATTTTACAAAACACGATAAAACAAGAATTTCATGTGCCGAAACGAATATTCATACAAGAATAATATTTTCCTAGATATACAGTGAGAAAATTGCAGCAGACCAGAACAAAAAATTAGTAGAAAAAACTGGACCAAGGCACAAAGCAATAATATACAGATAACCATGCCTCTGATACTGTTAAACAATCACTTGCAAACGGACAGTCTTAGTGTCTTACCTTAAGTTTTTTGTTGTTCTTTGTTTCTGTGTACATTTGGATTTCAATAGCATATACTTCCAAAAGCTGTGTGCCTTTCTTTTGATCATCAGATCCATCTTCCTTTTGACATGATTTATGCAACTCCTTCAGTATCTGCCAGGAATAAAATGAATGGGAAACAATTAAACAATTGCAAATTGGCTACAATAATGAGTTGAATTAGAACTGATTTAATGAACCTTGCTCATACGACCATACTCCCCCATGTCAAACCAAATTTTGCAGAGCTTCAGGTTTGTCTTAAACCATAATCTCTGCATCAAAAAACAGTAGAAGGATATGAAATACAGTTTGATACATAAAATTCTAGTTCAAGCATGTAATAAGCCAACCTCATTCTTTGCTTCTTCAAGAGCTTTAAGTGTTGTCTGGTAGAACTCTTGCAGGAGAGAAATGTTCTGACTAGCAGATCCAGAAACAAAATCCATAATGTTATTTATACATTTCTCACTGTAGTTTCGAGTAACAGCAGATTTCATGTAAGTTAACATCTCCCTGTAGGACTCCATCATTTCTGTGTACTTCCCCAGTTTGTAGTAAAGCTTGACTGTCTGTTTAAGTGCTTTAAATCCCCTACGACAATAAATTCCAGACTAAATATCAGAAGCAAAATGATTGTAGGATAACTATAATGCATAGCCATATTATAATAAAACAGAAAACTTGAACAGTTTGGACTCTTATAGTGCTTACCATTCAGCCTTTTCAGGCTCCATACGAACTACTGCATCAAAACCAGCAAGTGCGCCCTCTGGATCAGTCTCAACCATACCTATAAAAAGATGTGTGTCCATATCATATTGCATGTCAGCATATGAATGAAGCACCCAAATAAATTATGCTAATAGCATTCAAATCTTGTAGCAACTTTATGAGCACAAAATTGAACAAGAAACGTTCCATCTAATTAGATCAAGGAGGAATAACTGTCCATAGTGTCTTCAGAAACGGTACAAGAAAATCTATCAAGAGAACCCTATAGTCTATTTCATACCCAATTCCATTCCTGAACAGCATTATTCCGATTTCTTCAATCTTCACACGGCAATGTCCCTCACCAAAAACAGAGGAACACCACATTCCTGGCACCGCTTTACAGCAATGCCCGTGCAATCGAACTCAAAAGAGGACCCACCGAGGACCGCTACCGCCGGGGAATGAGGAATCGCAACAGGAAATGGAATACCAGGTACATCCCATGGATATCACTACTTGAAAGCAGGAGAGGGAGTGCCCGAACCTTTGGAGTTGTAGTACTGGTTCTCGATGTCGACGTCCTGCTCCTCCGGTTCGTCGTCCGAGTACTCGAATCCGTAGTCCTCCATGTCCGCATCTAATCACCACCGCGCTGACCACGATCAGAGGGGGAAAAAAAAAAACAAGGCAAAGTGCGACGGGAGAAAAATGAATTGAGAAACCAGCTAATCGGAGGCGAATCGCTTACCGGAACCCATGGCGGCGATAAGGAGGCAGCGCCGACAGCAGCTGGGAAGAGGTGGCGGGGACCGAAGGCTAGGGTTTCTTGGAGAGGAAGGGTTTGCACGGTTGCGCGAGGTCCTTCGCGGAGAGATGGTGGCCGGATGGGAAGAAGAGGGGCCCGGAAGGGAGCGCGCGATTTTTGCGTGTAGAACCTGATGAGAAAATGAGATGACACTCTTGTCCTACGCCATTCCCTTTTTGTTTTTTTTTTTTTACTTTTTCCTCTTTTTCATTTATTATTTGGGCTCGCCCCTTTTGAGTTTACCTATCATGTTCAAGTTTAAATATTTTACATGAAAAATCTTTTTTCATTGTTGGATCTGATTCTCCCATCTTAGAGTTCCAATGTCGGTAAGCATGTAACAGGTCATGCAATTTTTATGACACTAGAAAATAGATATAATGCGATGTGACTTCAAAACCATCAAAACTACGCATCATATTGCTATTGGAACATATGAACACTCATGAAAAGGAAAAAATGTTTCCGGCTCTCATGCTTTCAGTACCAAAAAAAAAGGTTCTTCAGAGTTGCCCCTGCAGGTTCACCACGCCTCAATGCACATAATTTTGAAGCTCAAAGTTGAGAGCAACCAACACAAACCAGGCAGCTACGTGCTTGCTTGCGCTCTTTCATGGAGACAACATCTGGTCAAATAGTAGTAGCACACTTGTCATTAGGTACAGCAAGGCAGCAATCCATCTTGCCATTTGCCTCCTGATCTTCCGCGTCTCACATCCTATTGCCGGACGGCCGGGATCACCAACGGGTCCGGCGCCTCCGCCGCCGCCTGTCGATCCTTGACGTGCACGCTGACATTGTTCCTCTCCATTTCGCTGTACCCCATCCCCATTCCTTGCAAGATCGCTGGAACTCCAGGGTTGAGCACGCCCTTGTTCCCCATCTCCAGGTCGATCTTCTCGTTTGGAACTGGACCGAAAAGGTCGATCTTGCTCCTCGAAGAAGGCGGCCAGTCGTCGTCGCACGGTTCAGCCGAGAGCTCCACCCATTCCCGGAAATTGTTCATCGACGGCGGCATCCGCGTGCAGAACACCTCGGCGATGTTGGCGAGCACACCCTTGTCGTACGGGTTCTCCTTCTTGTCATACCGGTATCTGAAGTTCTCATACGTGGTCTGCAGCAGATTAAACAGTTGGTGAACGACTGAACATTTTACATTTCTGAATGGTACCCGCACCACCTGTAGGAAATTCAGATGCCGGAGCGTGTCTCTGTCGGGCGAAGGACAGCCAAGTGTCAATGGAGGACGGGTAGTAGGCGCGCACTGACCTGGTTCGTGCTCATGAGGTAGGCGTGGAACACGGTGAGGCCGCCGACGAACCACGCCGCGACGAAGGTGTAGACGATCAGCACGAGCGAGAGCGGCTCGCCGGTCATCGACCGCAGCAGCGAGCCCGCGTGGCTGCCCCTCTGCGCGGCGATGTTTAGCCATGACAGCGCGAAGACGTAGAAGCACAGGAACGTCGACGTCGCGATGAACAGGAAGAAGAACCGGTAGTTCCTCTGCGCGACATTGCCAGACATTTCAGCATCTCGGTTTGGTTTCAGTTCCGTTCCGAGTTCCATGGGATCAGAAGCGAAGGAGGAACTCACCAAGCCGATGCACTGGCCGACCCAGGGGCAGTGGTGGTCGAACTTCCGCACGCAGTTGTTGCAGATGGAGCAGTGCGACGCGCGGGGCGGCCGGTACAGCAAGCACGTGTCGCAGTACTTGACGCACACGACGTGCCCGCCGTCGACGACCACGTCCCGGGTGCGCGGCAGCCGGAGGTTCGGGTTCGCGGCGTGCATCACCACCCACTCGGTGGACGGCGTGGCGGCGGCGTCCTCCACGCCAGGCTCTTCGCCGTCGCCGTGCTCCGGCGGGCGCGCGTTCCTCGGCACGATCCCCGGGTCCCTGCTCGACGTCAAGAGCAGGAACGCCAGGTCCTGCGCCGATGCATTTCAGAGGAGGTTCAGAGACAAGGTGTCGTCGTGGTGGCCGAAGACTGGAACTCGTTGGGTGGTGAGTTACTTACCGCTAGGCCGAGAAGGACGGTGACGATTAGAACAGGCAGGCCAAGGACTTGCTTCTCCGAAGCGTCGGAGTTGAGCTTCGTGACGCACTGGAAGCACAGACCGACCAAAGGGCTTGCTATTAGGATCGTCGATAGGAACAGAGAACCTGCGTCCGGGCCGAAAATCAGCCGCCCGCCGCAGAGAAATTTCTGAAAATATTCGGGGAAGATCATTGCCATGAAAGAATGTCTAGAAATTTTGCATGAGAATTTTAAATCAGAGAGGCGAGATTGATCGTACGCACATTGCTCCCTTTCCAGACTTGGTACAGCCTCTTCCGGTCCGGCTCCGCCATCGCCAACCGCTCGCCGCCGCGCTCCGAACTCCGGCGATCAAGAAGCGGGCATTTGCCGAACCGCCCTGCTGAACGGCGTTCCACCGACTTCCTCCGGCGGTCCGGCCGGCGTCGTCGTCAATGCTCCGCCATGAGAACGCCGACGAGGCTGGCCGCCAGGGACAAATCACACGGTGCGCGCAGCCGCCGCCGCTGTTCTTCCTCGACCTGTGAATTGGTTTTGGTGGTTGGGCAAACAACCAGCTCCTCCCAGCTTTCGCCTTCCTTTCCTAGCTAGCTTGATTCTTTCTCTGTCTGTCGAGGAGACCTGGTTTCCGCGGGAAAACAATCATCGAGGCATAACGAGCCCGCGTCGTGCTCGCCTGCATGACAGGGTGAACTGGCCTGCCAGCCGGCTGGCTAATGGAGGTTTCGGGACCCACTTGTCAGTAGGCGGAGGATAATTGCAGCTTTACGTTATCGTGCACCTACTAATCATGTTCTAATATTCTCTTTTGTTGACGATAACATGATTTAGGGGTCTTTTGGATCATAGGAATTTTATAGGATTTTTGAAGAAATACTGTTCATGTAGGAACCTTCATTTGGCTCATCAAAATCATTCATAGGAATTCTTCCCTATGCATGCTAATTCTATTAGAAATTTTACATTAACTTGAACCATATTTTATTTTTCCTACGCACAAAGTACGAAGAACTCACTTGGTTTAGCTTCTATGCCATCCATGGTTTAATTTATGAGCCCATATATTAGTGAGTAGTGGAAGAATAGAGTAGCAATTAATAGTTGAGAGATGTTTAAGATTCCTGCGCCTTTTCCTATGACTCATCCAAACAGCTTCCCTGCAATATTCTTGCGTTTTTCAATTCTTTGTTTTACACCCGCCATGCTATCATATTCCTATGTTTTTTCTATTCCCGTATTTTTTTCATTCCTACATTCCAAAAGAACCCTTAGGTAGGAAAAGAAATGGAATCCCAATCACTTCGATTCTTTTTGAAAAATACTATGCTTTTTTTTTGTTTACACATGATATTTGGGGAAACAGACAACATTTTTGGACTCTGTTAGTTATGATACATCCAATATATGAGTATCATTGAGTAGAGGCAGGTACGACAACTTAGAGTACATTTTAAAACAAGGTTAAAGAAAGCTGGAGTATTAGCTTACTAGATGACATGGGCACCACTTACGTTTGTTGGCGTCAAAACACAAATTTATGAGCATACAATCAAGCTATACAAGATACGTGCAAACATGTCTTTATCTTGATTCTGATCATTTTTGTATTTTGTGTATGGTCATGAGCTCCCTGTCCAAGAGATCTGACCAGTTTATATGTATGAAGAGTGACATTCTAGATTTGCCCTATGTAAAATCATTTTAAATTTATTAAATTTGTATGAAAATACTTACATTCGTGATATTAAATAAATATTAGTTTCATCGTCATGTTGAAAGCGATATGTTGCATGCTTTAATTTCAACTTGGGCCAATTGGGCGTTGGTCACAAAGGGGGTAATTAGGCTAGAACAAATGGCATTGGCAGGGTGTTTCGTTTTGATAGCCGGTATCAGCCTGTTTGGCTGACATTTGGCATGTGATATGACCATATATTTATTTTTCCTAAGAATACTCAATTTAAAATTATTCATTTTCTTAAAACAATAAGGTGAGAGCACTATTCTCTCCATACAAATGGAATGCTCATTTAAGCACAACACAAAAACAAACGCACACGAAGATGACATAAACAGAAAAGCTATTAGTCATCAGGGAGGCGACGCTGAAGCTCACCTCGTCCCAAGTCCCGACAATGCACCTCCAGAGGACCCAACAAAGGCAATGTTCATAAGCAGGTTAAGCCTATCGATGGTAATAAATCATAAAAACAAATTCCACTTCGGCTGTAGTGTTGCAGGCCAAGCCTTGAAGGAGCCATCATGCTGGTATTCCAACAGCATTTACCATGATGTTTGATTTGTAACAGCTACAGCAAATGCGCTAAAAAAAAGGTGTTATCATAATGCTGGACCTGAACCACCGTGAAAGCAATTAATCTAATAAGCATAGAAGGAAGAGAATCACAGACAGTGACTGCACTAGATCTAGATTGCAAGAAGATTCGATTATGGGAAAAAAGAATCAAATTTTGTAAGCTGTTTCAGAATCTGAACTGAACAGCAACATATTGTGAACAGAGTAAACACAATGTATCGATAAAACGAGGAGAGTGTGGTCATTGACATAAATGCTACTTAAACATTCTTGAGCTTCTTCATCTTGGATGGTGGCCATCTGCCTTTCTTCCTCAGCCGCCTCTTGCGGACCAGCCGCTTTCGCCTCTGCCTCAGCTTCTTGGCCAGTTTCATCTTCGCTCTCTGCTCCATGATCATCTTTTGCTTTGACTCGAGTGGCATGTCCTCAATCTTAACTGCCGGCTTTGACTCTTCTGGCTGCTCCGTATCAGACTCACCAGCATCTGTGGTGGCATGCACAAGAACTGGCCTTTTCTTGGTGAAAGAATAACGGTTGGCGGTGACATTCAGAGGGCACTTCAGGAAGCCAAGATTCTTGCATTGTAGCCTTGGGGCTGCAACAGTAGTGACAAAAGGCACACCACTTAATACATAGGACCTAATGTGCGATATTCAAAGAACTGCTAGGATTACCAGATAATCTAATTATCAAACCGTATGAATTGAACACATACTTTGTTAGTACTCAATTAGCAACCAGGTTCTTTCTACTGTCATCAAAACATCACTGACCTAAAAAAATTGCTGTATGATTTGGTGACTTTGGTTTGTGGTCGAAGTAGAAAAGGAATAAATTTGGGAACTCTAACTATTATTTCAAGACCTGACTAATATAATCCCCATTCATGCAAAGGACCTCCCATGAAATTGCTGCGGAGCAACTGTTCAAGGAAATTCCCTAATGAGTCAACAATATACAACATAGACAGACGCTGCAGCTTCAATGGAGAACCCTCAAACTAGTACTACAGCCGATTTCATCATCATAATTCGCTACGGGTTTACCAGCTAGTAACGCAAGCAATCATTCCAAAAAATCGAGCGAGTCCTACAGAACACTGTGCTCGTACTTGACAAAGGGGTCGACGAAGGATTTTATGGAGCTTACTGGGGTCGGAGACACCGCCCGCGGCCACGAAGAAAGCCCGAGAGCGAGGCGGGGAGGGCAAGGCGAGGAAGGAGGCGGTAGGGGAGAGGAGGAGCGCCATGGGTGTGGGTGGCTGTGGCCGGCTGGGCCTCTGGGATGCTAACGGCACCTGGATAAGCCAGACCGCCTGAGAGGGAAGATAACGGGATGGCTATGGCCCACGTGTCATTGAAAGAGCACGTGCCCGAGGAAGTTTCAGTATGAAATTTGATGGATTCCTCTTCACAGGCCGGCCACAAGGCCCACAACTTTGAGCTACTGGGCTTGACCGACAGAACTTTGAGCCACAAGGCCCAGGGTCAGAAAGGGAAACAAGGATAGAGAATAGAGATTCACAAAGCTCCGAGTCGGAATCGGCCCATCAAATCAAATTGCCTTGCTTGCCCCGCCCCCAAAGCGAGGAATGTGCTAGAAAATCTGATCTGAATTTGTTTCATATTCGTTGCGATATGGGCGCAAAACTAGAGGCTATACAAGTATTGCAACACTTCTGAGAACTTAAATGGTACTGTATACCAAGTCTGACATCATTTCTTCTGTTTCATATCATACTAATCAAGTGTCTGCTGTTGCTTCGGTGTGCATGAAAAAAATTCATGAACAGCATTTTACATCTCATTACACACCCGAGCATATTATAAAGATGAAATTTTATACCCAGGCCTGCAGTTTTTTGAGACAGTGCCCTCCTGATTTAACTAGCTCTACAATTACATAGCTACATCGAACGCCTCATTGCGGTGTCCAGGGCGAAAAATGGCTTGAATGTCAGTACGAGCCCAATTACTGACACCGAGTTCAGCATCAGGAACAGGATCTGATCACCTGCATGTCCCATTAACAAGAAGATTAAAATGTGCTTTAAGATTTTTTGTAATTAAAACGCAAAGCCAGTAGTTGTAAGTGAATCAGAAAGCTTGGAAGACCCATGGATGTGCTGTTTATAGATATACCTGGTAAGAACAAGCCACTTATGTGCTTCTGGGCCCATGAAAATCTGAAAAGAAAAAAGAGAAACAAAATAAGCTCAGCTGGTAAAAAAACACATACACATTATGACAAACAAAACTAAGTCACGATTTGTTTTTGTTCAATAAAAAAGTGTTGTTTTTGTTCAGACCAAACAGTACTTACAGAACACCTGCTGCTGCTGGAGCCACTGATTTGAACAATGACATAAGAGTCACAGAGATGCCATTTGCAACGCCTCTTTGTTCTTGTGTCTGCAATATGTTTCATCAGAGAAGTTTAGAATGTAACAAAAAACAGTAGAGCTAGCCAATACTGAGAATAATCCAGCCTCCACTGAGATAGGATCGATGCGTACCACTGCGGTGTTTTGCAGGATGTTACACGCAATAGTAATTGTAGCCTGTTTCATTTAGAAAATACATCAGAATTGTTTCAAAATTTAATTTCTTTGTAAATAGCTAAACTTATAGTTACACAATTTTACTTGTAACTTTATCTTTACGAAGTTTTTTTATAGCAAATTTGGTTAAAGGAAAATTGAGAATTAAGATTTTTTTCAACATAAAAAAAGATCCTTGGGTAAAATGGAAACAAAAAAAGACCATAGAAACTGACTTACAGCAAACATATTCTTCAAAAGGGAAGCTATGTTGATAAGTATCTTGAGCTCTGCCACATGTAGGTCGGCCATGAAAGGATATGTTGCAAGGAGCATTATAGACAAGATCTACAAATCAAGCACCCATTTAAATTTGGTAATTGAAAGTATTATCATAATAAAAGAGCATTTTACAAATATAGTTATTACTTCGATGCACCTTAAATATTTCCCCCCACCTGGCTTGTATCTATATCTAAGCATGAACGTGGCTAGATCATTTTATCAGGTTCATTCAAATTAGTTGCCCACCTAATACCTATTATTTTGTTTTGATTTTTTTTACATGAGGTGTACTGAAGGAATACATAAAAATATATTTATCACATACCGCAGCAGGACGGAAGGGCTTGATTGGTCCAAAATACTTGGCAAGGAAAGGATAAATAGCCAGCTGGTATACAAGAACACCAAAACCTGCAAAGATTAAGGGAGATTGTTGTCTGATATATAATTCAATGGCAATGCTACTCTATGTTGAAACCGTAAGAATTTTGCATATTGTGCTACTCTCCCTTTTCGACAAGGAATTGTGGATTTCTCGTGTCCACTAAATCATTTGATTAATAATAAGGAAAATATCACATACCTGAGAAGGCTAGTATAGTACCAACATCCTGGGATGTCAAACTCAGACCCCGGAATTTTCTGTTGCTCACTGCCCAAAGTGAAAATATCTGAAGATTGTATTTAAAGAACATATTATTAGTATTTTTTCAATGTAAGGTATTCTTTTATTTCTTATTCTGAATGTGAATATTACAAACTATAACAAAGAACAGAAATGACCTCAAGATAGGCAGTGTCATGGAGTGAAAATACACAGTAGAGGATTACTGCTGACATCAATTGCCAGTTCTTTAGTAGGTTTTTTGTGGATTCGCCTCCAGAACCTTTATCTTTTCCACCTTCTGGGTTGGATTCACCAACTTGTGCTTCCAGTTGGTCCATAGTTTCTACTTTGTCATCATTGTGAAAGTGCAGAGTTTCCTGAGAAAATAGTATAAGTGCTAAGGAACTATCTTGAAACTGTAAGAAATCCTTCAATTGCAGAATACTGAAATTTGCACAGAATAAGACATAGTATCATTCTTGACATGTTTATAAATGCTAAGGAACTATCTTGAAACTGTAAGAAATCCTTCAATTGCAGAATACTGAAATTTGCACAGAATAAGATATAGTATCATTCTTGACATGTTGCATTTATTTTATTAAAGGATGAGATAATTAGATTTTGAATAGAAAGATCATAAAGAGAAGGATATGGTGTACCGGAAGCCAAATGCATGCAACCCCCGCTCCTGCTGCTAGTAATGATATGACGAAGCAAGGGAGGAAGTATGGAAACCTGAAAGTAGATGCACGATTCAAAGGCTAATCTTGGGCCCGATTCTGTAATAACATTCTAGAACAAATAGTACTCCGTATGAGAAATAACTCACCTCCCAAATATGGAGTCTTCAGAGAAAAGATTTGGGTATTTCTGCGCAGGCTGGTAAACAATAATAGATAGATAACGTTAGTAATGAACGTTTATAATTCACAGCTCCATGCTCTTGGATGTATTAACCTCGGTTAAAAACCGGGCTAAAGTGTAAAATTAACAAAGCACTGTGTATTTGCAACTTTGTGCCCTATATCCACTATGCTATTATATTCACCATCTTATTGGATGGAATTTTGAACTTCACATGTGTTTACTGACTGAATTGCTCTCCTATTTGTAGCTGATATCATGTTTGACTAACTGCATACACATGAGAGGCAGCTCTTATGAAGTAAAAAATCACTTTGACAGTGTTTCTAGTTTTCTTGCTATTGGAGTGTAATTATCTTACCTGTGCAAGAAACCCTCCAAGGGCTGGTCCAACAACAAGGGCAATCGCTCGTGACGATGTAACCTAGGAAGTAATAGTGGGCAAAGTTAGCTGCCTGAAATTAAAGAAAACCACTACAGACTGAACTCTGAAGAACCTTTTTAGCTGAAGAGGCTGAATGTTTGAGAGAAGGCACAAAAGACAAAAGGGATTGTTCTTACAAGGGAGATTCCAAGGGCTTGGTGCTCTTTCCTGCAGACTTCTGTAGCATAGGCCTGAAAAATGCAGGAGCAGCCATGAACATCTAACATTAAAGTGTCTTTTGATGATCAGGGCCAGCAATTCTCAGAGCTTGTTACCTTGATTGGTCCCAGAATACCACAGAGCAGCCCAAGCAGCCCCCTAGTTACGATTGCCATCCAGTATGTTGTGCTAAGGCCAAAGAGAGTGTTGAACACAACCCTGAAAAAAGTCAGAGCAAGATTTCTTCATTCAAACTGAACTGAGTAATATTGGTACGATCTACTGGGGCTACGTATGTGAAAATTCATCCATACACTGAGAGTATGCTGATCACAATGCAGGGCTTCCTTCCATACTTGTCAGCAAACATGCCCCATGGCACAGCACTGATGGTTCTTCCAAGGAAATAGGTTGCCCCTAAAACAAAAGAGATTAGTCAGTAACTAGTACTATCGACGATAGGTATACTCAGCTACTCTACTCCATTAGACCATGACAATATCTGTAAACATGAGAGGAGACATGGTTATTACCAACAAAGCCTGCATAAAACCCAATGTCTTGCTCCTGCTTCGCGATTTTCAGGTCCCTGATCTATTGGATCGCAAGAAGAGTGAACATCTCGTAAGCATCTTATATCAGAATGGACGAAGGTAAAGGTTAAGATTTTGAGTATCTGTATGTACGTACCATGAAGTACAGAAAAGGGAATAATGACTGGATCGGCATAGCTGCATTGACAAGGAAAATACCAGAATTGATCAACAACGATATATACTTCTTTTGATATAAATAATCTAAATGAACAACTGACTAAACTTTAAAAATGAGCATTACTTTGGACAGAATTAATTTGGCCTAGAAAAAATAATAAAAAGAATTTTATGTTTTGTAACCCCAAAAATACGACCGTGATACACAGGCTTGTGACCTGGACCGTACAGGCGCATAGGCCGGCGATCCAGATGTACATGAACGCGGTGTAGGGTATCCGGTCGCTGGCCTGGACGTTCCTCTCCTGCCGGCAGCCGGGGCATCCCTCGTGCCACGTCGTCTTCTTCCCAGTGCCCAGCAACGGCGCGCCGTCGCCGGCCATGATGATACCTCAAATTCTCAATAACCCCGCCCGGCCGGTGACGGCGAGCGCAGCTGATGATAAAATGGGCGTGCTACGTTACTAGCGCTTCCTTTGGGCGGCGCAGCGATGACGAATGGCCGTGAACCGGCGGACCTGACCCTCGCAGAGAAGGTGAAGGTGGCCGGGTTCAGGAGGAGGGAGCGGTGGCAGGACGAGGGACATCGTGCTGGCTGGCTGGCTAGCTCTCCGGCAAGTGGCCTCTGGATATTCTAGTTTTAGGGGTTTTGCCGTTCCGTTCTGCTAAATTTAGGACCGAAGGGGTGGTTGCTGGGACAGTTCCGTTTGGAAACGAACGGCTTCACGACCGGTAAGTATACCACGCACTCAACGATGGAATTACGCACTTACGCTGCTCGAAGCCGGAACCACGTCTCGACGGCACTCGTTGGTCGTTAGGCCGTACGAGCACACGAACGCGTCACAAAGATACTACGTACAGTGTTCGTTGGTCGAAGAAGAGAACAAATGGATACGTACGGCTCCGGCCGCGCGCCGCCGGAAGAGTGTAGGCCGTGCGTCACCGGCCGGTGATCGACGGAGAGAAGGAGCACCAGACTCTGCGAGCGCGACAAGGAGGAGGTGGGCATCAGGAACCGCCATCGTCGCCCCGTTTCCAGGAAACTTCCTCCGCGGCGCGCGTGTGGTAGCTTAGCGAGAGCCACGGGGGCTACACGGATGGACGGTGCCCGGCAGATGGCGACGGCCGGATGCTCGAGACAACGAGACGTACGGTCGTCGTCGTCCTCGCGAACCCGATTCCCCTTTCCCTGGCTGCATCGCCAAATAATATCCGTCGCTGGATCGATCGCGACGGCACTCACTCCTCCACTGATTTGCCGGAGTTCTCAACGAAGAATTTTACTTTTCATCCCCGTCTCCATCGGTTCTACTGTACAGTGTACTACAAGACGGCCGGATGCAAGCGCGCAGCTGCGCGGAAACTTCGCCGGCGACGATGATGCGAGTCCGTCCAAGGCTCGTTCGATCTTTTTCACCCCACCGGTCGATCGACGGTGAGATTGTGTGGCCAGCGAGCCGGTCGGACGTACTCTAGCACTGTACCACAGCAGGCCTGCACCGTCCTCCTCCAGTGGGACGGCTAGCTAGCTCCTCCAGTTGGAGTACTGTCCTAACTTCAGATTCAGTGGACGCGGTTACCCCGTTCGCCATTTATCCGTCTTACTGTTACTGACTCTACAGTGCGAGTGCGCGGTAAATAATTGATACTATCTCCGTCTCATAAAAAATAAAAATCTATTTTTAATATGATTGATTATATTTTTTTTCTGTTTTTACTCAAAATTTATATAAATTATATCTTTAAATTCTCTATGAAAAATATTTTCATAATATACAATTTATATGTTTATAAAGTTTACCAAATTTTAAAAAATTATTAGTTAAAAAAAATAAAACACAGTTAAACAAACTTATAAATAGAGCTTTTTTTTGGATGAGGGAGTACTCCGTATAATTATTAGAGTACAAAAGTTTTACTGCTCCCCTTAAGTTGAGTTCATGCGCCGCTGCCGTTTCTTTCAGACTTCATTCCACTAGTAGAATCTAGACCGCATGAGCACACACTGCTACGCCGCCCTTCTTCAGGCTTTTTAGACTTGACAAGTTCTTATCCCTTTTGATAGGTCCGAATTCTCTCCCGTAGAGAGAAAAACGCGGCTACTATAGCAGGTGAACAGTGAAACTGTCGCTACAGTATTTTCGACACTGTTCGCGCGCTTTTTTACTTGTCCCCACGCCTTCGATTTATGATCCTACGGTTCGAAACACATTCCAATGCGCGCTACAGTAAATTCTTGGATTCCCTTTTGATCGAGGAAAGAGGGATAAGGATTTTCCCTCTTCATCCTAGACTGTAGGCGCACATACTACTACGACCTTATTGGTTCTTCAAGATTTTTAGAGCTGACAAGTTCTTAGCACCCCTTTTGATTGTTGTCCAGCTCGCAGCCCAGTGCGAACTTCCCGTCCTCCAACGGCATGCCACAGTGGCGGCTCCCCTTGGTCTCGTATGTCAAACGGTCAATTTTTCCGTCCTATCCTATGAAGTCCAGGGGATCGAGGAAGGAAGAAGAAAGCAGTCGGCATATATAGGATGCCTTGACAGGATCTCTCCCCGAGCATATTTTTCCTCTCCCGCTAATCCGGACGCGTCACCGTGGCACCGTACGTCACCGATCGAGGAAAAGTATATAGATAAATATAGTAATACTCCACTAACTACGATACGTGTACAGTACTCAAACGGGATGCCGCGTGAAGCAAGCTCACAGAAGACCAACCGGTGTCCGCACGCCTAGAACGTGCCGCTTACCAAAGAACACGGATACTACTTTCCATGGCGGCGTGAGAGAGAGAGAGAGAGAGAGAGAGAGAGAGAGAGAGAGAGAGAGAGAGAGAGAGGCATGAGGCTCTTACCGGCTGTGAGGCAGACGACCCAAATGTAGAAGAAGTTGAGGTAGGGGACGCCGGTCCTGGTCTTGTTGATGTCGTCCAGCCGGCACCCGGGACACCCCTCCCGGTGCCGCTTCCTCCTCAGCCCCAGCAATGGCGCCGCCGCCGCACCGCCGTTCTCGCCGCCGCCGCCGGCCATCTCTTGCCCTCTTCTTGCGCGCCTCTCTGTGCGCCTGTCTCCCTTGCAGAGCCGCAGAGGTGCAGCCGTGCTTGTCCAGAGCGGCAGGGACGGCCTCAGATAGGACCTGTTAATATCCCCTGTGGATGTGGATGTAACGGCGACCAGCAGAGGTAAAAGGCGCTTCCGCTCCCGGTATTAGAGCCGCGGTGCAAGTAACGTAACGGCGACCAGAAGTTCTTCTTTGCAACGCTCCGACGGGGAGTGAAGTGTTGACCGATAGGTACGAATACGACTCAGAAACGAGAACACGGAAGTTTCTCCAAAGAAAAAAAAAAGATACGGAACAAAACTGAACAAAAATGATACTCTCCGTTCTTAAACTGACGCCGTCATTGACTTTTAATTTTTAACTTTGATTATTTATTTTAATCAAAAAATTTTGATAAAAATTATATATTTTGTTATAATTTTAATTAAATCATTAGAGTTATTTAAATCACAACTTAAAATTTTATATATTTGAGCTAATTTTTTAAATAAGACAAAATGTCAAAGTTGCGATTAAATATCAATTTAAAAACAAAGGCAGTAGTATACGTATTAATGTACTACTTTCGTTTTAAAATATAAATATTTGTATGTTTGATAAGCTCAAACTCTTTTAAATTTTACTAATAATATCTAACAAATTATATAATTTTTAATGTAAAAATATATTTTTATAAAAGTTTATTCCTTGATGAATTAAAAATATAATTTTTATATGATAAAATATTATTTAGGTATATTTTATTAGTGATCAAAATGATAAAATTTTGACTTTGATCAAATCTAAAAATGTTTATATTTTGAAACGAATAAAGTATTATATTACTCAAATAGGAAGGTGTTGTAATCTAGATCAAGTAAACCACTTCCAAACATTTAGACTGGCAGCAGCGGCCAACCTGATCCAACCAAACTGGCATCGTCTGAGACAACAGATTGGAGTGGAGTAGCATCCATAGTTTTAAGCTTAGGCCTCTTTGAACGCGGAAATTTTTTTTATTTTTTTAAATTAAACTAATTTTTATAAAATTTTTATAAAATTTCTGTGAATCTACTGTATTCAAAAGGAGCCTTTACCTTCTCGCGCAGGACGTAGGAAGAGGAGATCGAGACGCACGCCCTCGATCGATCTACGGCGTGTCCGGCCACCGCCCTATCTGTCCCTGCGCCGCCGCGTCCGGGCAGTGGCAGAGCTATGTAAACTCGTCGGTGTCGAGTGACATCGATGGTTTTTTTTTTGTGGGTAAAATCAGTAAAATTACATTGTTTATCGCTGTTCATCAACATTAGTGACCTCCTTTGTCACCTGTATTGACACCGGTGAGGGGGACGGCTGGCTCCGCCCCTGCGTCCGGGCCGCGTCGGCCGTCGGGGTGAGGTACGGTGCGTCGAACCGGCCGATAGCCGGGCTCGCCTATCACGATCCACCTCGCCGCCGCCGGGCGGGCTGGGGACCTGCCGACCTGGGGTGTGGTGGGTTGGATGCGCGGCCGGCGTCGCGCCACAGAGCTAACAGCCGATGAGATCCTAGTGCTCCGTGTCGAGCATGACCAATCATGCGTGCCTTTCGTTCAGCGTGCGAGGGCAGTAGTGGGAGTACGCCACACAGGAGGATGACAACAGCACACCGCACACGATAGGCAGGGATGATGGCAACAGCACACCGCACACGATAGGCAGGCTGACATCTCAGCAGCAGCCGCCCGTGTCGTTGTAGTACTACGAGCTACAGTATCCATTGGACCATGGCCCACCTAGCTAGCAGCGGTCAATGAACAAACAAGCTTAGCTAGCAAGGGACATTTCATTAATTTCCAGTACTATAGCTGCTTTCTTATCAGCAGTTGATAAGAAAGCTCAAGGATAGTAATCCTGGATGCTTGGGCAAGTTGGGCACCGGCGGGGCTGCCGATACGAAAGCTCAAGGATGCTGATAACAGAGCCAAGCCCGCAGATCACAGATTCACAGCCGTGTAGAAGTGGTACGGTTACGTTTATTTTGGCCGGCCTCTTCGACGTGCCACCTCCGCGCATATTTGCGAAATCTGCACAGCGTTGCGTTCTTGTTAATTTGCGTCTTCACAAATTCTTGATAAGTGATTACGACCGATGATGATGCGTACTCGACCCGGCATCACCGTCCGCGTCGCGCGCCAGCCCTGGTCTGTCTTCGTCAGACCAAGGTTGGACGGAGGCCCTGACGCGGAGCAGCTTCGCATTATCCGCGGACGAGCGCAGCTTCGGAACGGGTCGTCGGCCACACGGGACACGGCCACGCTGCCGTTCCCCGTAGCACGACCTCGTCATGTCGCGGTAAGAGAAGGTGCCCGCTGCACACGTCGGCGATCCGTAACGACGGCGTCGCGTCGCGTCGCGCTCAACGAAGATGCCATGCCGGGCCTCCCGACAACTAGCTCCGTGATGGCCTTGCAGCCTTTGCCTTCTGCGCGTCGAGCTCTGGCAGCACCGTAGGAGCACAGACCGTACGAGGTGTCCGTAGGAGCATAGACCGGGCGTCTGCTGCTGAGATGTCAGCCTGCCTATCGTGTGCGGTGTGCTGTTGCCATCATCTCAGCCTGCCTATCGTGTGCGGTGTGCGGTTGCCATCCTTCTGTGTGGCGTACTCCCACTACTGCCCTCGCACGCTGAACGAAAGGCACGCATGATTGGTCATGCTCGATGCCAGAGAGAAGAGTAAATGGCAGAACGCACCGTCGTTGCTTTATATAATGCTTACATATGTAAATGATTTGTGATCTTAAATTTATAAGTTAACATAGCTAAACTTTCTCTAATTAATTGATTAGACAGCCATATCACAAAGGCATGATGACACAGCACTCTCGTCACTACTAACTGTTAAAATTACAATTTGTAACACTTCTCGATTACAACGTGGTCTTATCAAGTTGAAATTGCGATAGTTAGTAATAAACATACTTTTTGAAAGTGGCTTTGTCAGAATATCTGCAAGATGATCCTTTGATGAAATAGCTCACAAACAAAATAAAAATCAACTTCAATATACTTTGTTCTATATGAAACATGATTTGCTGTGAAATAAGTAGCTCTCAAATTATCACACCAAAGAATAGAAGCCCTTTTTTTAAAACACTTTCAGTTCTCTGAGCAATGATTGTATTCAAATTAGTTCAGCTGTGACATTTGCAATAGCCTTGTATTTTGCATCTGTTTGTGCTAAGAAATACTGCAAAGCCACCCGTGAATCTTCTATCATCAAAGCAACCAACCCAATCAGAATCAGAGAAGGCACTTAATATAACAGTTGATGATTTCTCAATTCTCAAACCTAAATCAAGTGTTCCCTTGACATACTTAAGCACTCTCTTAACCGCTGCTAGATGTTGATTAGTTGTGGCTTGAACAAACTGTGACACTCTATTAACTGAAGAATGCTAAATCAGGCCTAGTCATCGTGAGATACTGAAGACCCCCCAACAATACTGTGATACTGAAAGTGTTCAGCTTTCTTTAAGATTCTTCCTTGCTGTTTTAATAGCTTTTTACTTGAAGCCATGGGAGTAGAAATTGCTTTGCACTTATCCATATTAGCCCTTTTTAACAGGCATTTTGCATACCTTCGCTGTGACAATAATATTCTATTTTTCTCTTGTTTGACTTCAATGCCCAAAAAGTATTCAAGCGATCTAAGATCTTTTACTGCAAAATCATCCTTGAGCGTTTAAATCAGCTTCTCAGCAGCCTTGGTGGAGGAACTTACTATAATTATGTCATCAACATAGATCAATATGTAGATAGTAACTCTTTCTTGACTGAATATAAATAGAGAGCCATCAACCTTTGAAGCAGAAAAACTAAGTTCTTGTAATTTTTATGTCAGCCTAAAATGCTATGCTCAGGGGGCTTGTTTCAAGCCATAAAAAGCCTTTTTGAGATGATAGATCTAATTTGATGGTTTTGAATTATCTTCATATCTCGGGGGTTGCTTCATGTATACTTCTTCAAGTACACCATGCAAAAATGCATTTCGAACGTCGATCTGTCTTATACAACATCCCTGTGACACTGTACGAGATAGCATAATTTGTACTGTTGCAGGTTTCACCACAGGGGAGTATGTATCCATATAATCAATTCTAAACTTTTGCTTAAACCCTTTAGCAACCAGCCTGGCTTTAAATCTTTCAATAGACCCATCAGCTTTTCTCTTCACTTTATATACCTATTTGCTATCAATGAGATTAATTCCCTTCATGAAGGTACTAGTTTCCATGTACCATTCTTCATCAATGCATAATATTCAGCATCCATTGCTTTTTTCTAATCTGAATTTTGCATTGCTTGTTGAAAGCTTGTTGGTTCTGAAGCTGAAGAAGACAGCATCAATGCTGTTGTCAGATTTTTCAATAAAGATTCTGCTTTTCACTGAATACCTGAGAGTCCCATCAGTGAAATGTTTAGGCTTCACAGTATTATCACGAAGTCTTGTACGCATGAGTGATGGATAATGATTTCTGGTTAATGTTGAACAACAGTTTCTTGATCACCATCACTGTTTATCTCATTGTTCCCCCCTATCTGCCCTGATTTTGAACTTGTATAAGCAGAGTTGTTTCTTGGTGTACATATAGATGAATCACTACTACTAGAAAATAAATCAGTCAAGTTAGCATCCTGGTCATGTTGTATATCCTTCACAGGAGAATCAATTATTCTTGGTTCAGTGATTGTTTCATTAAGAAGAGTTGATTCAACATATGTGATGTTTTTAGCAAGTATGGGAAGAATACTAGGTTGATTAAGACTTGATGAGGAAAAAGGAAAAATATTTTCATCAAACACAACATCTCTAGATAGATAAACACGATCTGTTGATCGATCGAAACACTTGTAGCCTTTATGAGACAAACTGTAGCCTATAAAAGTGCACTGTTTAGTCCTGAAACTAAGTTTTTTGGTGTTATAGGGTCTCAAATTTGGTCAACAAGCACATGCAAACACTCTGAGAAAGGAGTAGCCTGGATCAGTGCCAAGAAGTTTATGCATGGGTGTTTCATTTTTTAGAGTTCTGCTAGGCAGTTTGTTAATCAAAAAATAGGCAGTATTAAAAGCCTCATCCCAAAATTTAAGTGGCATTTGGGACTGAGCCAACAAAGTGAGACCAGTATCAACAATGTGTCGATGTTTTCTTTCGACAATCCCATTTTGCTGGTGTGTGAGGATATGATATTCTGTGTTCAATACCTGTGTGTTTGAAATAATTGTGTAACCAGTGATATTTTTGTATTAAGAAGGCACTCTACATGCTTTTGAAATTGAAGGAAAAATGCTCACCTTCAGATTTGCATTTCAAAAAAATAAATCCACACGAATCTGCTATAATCATCAACAAAAGAAACATAATATTTTGCATTATTAAGTGATGGGATAGCTGGCCCCAAACATCAGTGTAGATAATTTGCAGATAATTTGCAGAGGTGTTGTAGCAACATGAATAGACATGCAAAAAAACTGAAAAAGAGCTAAAAGAAGGATCTACAGCAACATTATTTTTCTGAAGAATTTGAGAAACAATTTGAGCTGCAGGGTGTTCAAGACGCCGATGTCAATGATCTGAAGTGAGTTTGGACAGCAGCAAGGCTTGACTGGGCTTGTTATTTGGAAACATGTAGAGGCCATTTTTACATTTTTCTCTGAGAAGTGTGATCTTCGTTGCTTGGTCCTTGACAAGGAAATAATTGTTATGCAATTCAATAAAAGCATTATTGTCTGAAACAAGTGTAGAACATAATTTAAGTGTAATAGACGAACTGAACCAAAAATAGATGAATGCCCAATATGAGAGAGACAAACATGCGATGATGTGGTCGGTTGCTCCTCCTGTGTAGTGATCCCTCACCGTCAAGCGCTCCAAATCAGCGGTGATATGGTCGGTTGCTCCAGAGTCGATGTACCAGTTGAGGTCGACAACATAACTGTTGTGATTGAAGACAGTGGCAGCTACCTTGGCATTGTCCTCTGCCAAGGTAGCACCGTAGTGCATCGTGTTCAGATTTATCACAAACTTGGCACGTACCTTGCTCTTGGATTGGTCACTGCCTTGTGATGGTCCACTACGGCCACCATTGAAGCGGCCACTGCCACCACGTCCACCGTGTCCTCGGCCACCACGTACTCTATTGTTGTTGCCACCACAAGCTATGTTTTTGTTCACAGAATTTACTGATACCTAAACGATGGTGTTGTGTTGCTCTTGTCACATCTCGAAGCTCAGCATGTGTGCAAACACATCACTGACTGAGTATGGAGTCATTTGTGTTGTGATGCTTGTGACCAGTGGATCGTATTTCTGTCCAAGGCCTCGCATCAAGTAGGAGATAAACTCCTCATCCTGAAGCGGCTTGCCAATGGCGGTGAGGGTGTCAGCGAGGCGCTTCATTTTGTGAAAGTAGTTGGTGATGCTGAGGTCTTTCTTCTACATGGTGACGAGTTGCATCCGGATCTGCATGATCCATGCCTTTGATGTCAACGCGAAGTTGTTCTCCATCGTGCACCAAATGTCGTGTGCTGTTGTTGCGCTCACCACATGTCCCAACGTTTCCTCGGTCAAGGACGAGAGAAGAGCGCTTAGGACAAGCTGGTCCTGATGATACCAGTGTGTGTATTCTGGATTGACAACAATGTGCATGCTGCCTCTTCTTTCACTAGGTGGTATGATAATGGTCTGTGGCGGTGTCAGCAGAGAACCATCGACATAGCCGATGAGCCCTTGGCTTCTGAGATACGACGTCACTTGTGCCGCCCATAGTATATAGTTGTCTCTCATGAGTTTCACACAAATGAGCTAACTGAATGCTAGTGTTGAGAGTAGGCCAGATTGGTTGTTTGAAGAAGAAGGCGAATTGGATGTTGCGGAGGTCGGAGATCCTGACATTGCGAAAGCTTTTTGGTTAGAACGTGGCTCTGGCTACCATGAAGAAGTGCTAGAGAGAAGAGTAAATGGCAGAACGCATCCATTTTGTTGGATCGTCATTACTTTATATAATGTTTACACATATATATGATCTCTGATCCTTAAACTCGTGGGCTAACATGCCTAGACTTTCTCTAATTAATTGACTGGATAGCGATGACCATAACGGTATGATGACCCAGCACTCTCGTCACTACAATTAATCTCTAACATATACCAGTTTGCGTTCGCTTCGAGGAAGCCCGGGCAGCAGTGAAAATGGCATCGGATATCATCAGAGTCGATGGAGAGGAAAGCGGAAGTGACACATGGGCCAATCTAAGGCCCATGTAGGCTCAGCCAGTCTGTTTCCGCGGCCTAGTAAGATGTAGGTATTTAAAAAAAAAAGAGCAAGATGTACGTATGCGGCCCTTTTACATATTTATATATGTGTACAGATTTCTAAAAAAAATAGAGAGAATTCTTTGTGAACATTAAAAAAAACTCCTAATTTCTTTTTAGTCACTGCAAAATATGTTTTCCCTTCTGTGCCTCGATTGAGATTTTTCTTTCCTATATGTAACTCCCAAGTATAAAAATACTCAAAAAAATTTTACATCAAAGATGTAACATAAAAATAGTTTTTATAAAATACTATATCACAAAAAAGAATTACTGAATTTTTCCAGAATTTTATCAAGTCTTTAACACATCTAAAATTAAGGTAAGTTAGATTTGTGTGAAAATTTTAATTCATAATATATGTTGAATTTGCAATTAACCTAATAATAAAATTTATTCATCGCTATATGTTCCATCATGATAAAAATTGATACGGATATTGAAGTAATAAAAGTTATGTTTTATTGAGCCATACCATAGTTGAAAAAATAAATCTCTTTTGAACCGGTAGCACAAAAGGAAAGCGAATTTCCCCCGTGGGATCAAAAGTTTTTTTAATGGTTTACAGAAAATTCTCTCAAAAAAATATCGAGGTAAATGTACGCTACCAAAATCCAAATTCCTTTTATATCCTCAATTTTTATTTTTTTTTCAGCTGACACTCACCTTTATTTTTCTTTTGGTCAGTTCTCAGTTTTTCTAGAACAAAAAAGAAAAGCAGCAGGAGAAAAATCAAGGAAACATGCCGCTGAGCTGGATGGACGGCGGCGCCGAGCCCGCGTCAGCCGCCACGTACGCAGATAAAACGCGCCATCCCGATTGGCGAGAGCCATGCGTAATCCCGAGGCGGGTGCTGGTGCGACGGAAGCACCGCCACGTCCGCCACCGGGAGGAGTCCAGTCCCCCCGTCCCTGTCCACGGAACGCTCGCTCGCGCGCGCTCGGCTTATCGCCACCGCTACCGCTCGGGAGGGGAAAAAAAAAAATCTCCGACGTCGCGCGCCGCGCGAGCTTGCGTGCTCAGCCTGCCAGTCCCGCGCGCGGCCCTTGCCGGAGCTTGCTCGCTTCTTTGTCTGTCTCAACGCGGTCATGCTGCTCAGCCCGCTGCCGCTCTCCTGCGCCCGCCCCGTCCCGGCGCCGCTGTTGCGCGGCGGGTGTGGTTCTGGCCCCTCCGACGCCGGGCCATGGGACCGGGCGGGGAGCAGGGCCCGGAGGCGGGCGTTCCGGAGGACGGACGCGCCGGACAAGACGTCTCCGCGGGGCCGTCACGGCCGGGGAGAACACGACGACGACGACCCACACGCGGCGGGGAGCACTGAGGCGCTGCTGGAGTCGATGAGGAGGCTGCTGCTCGTCGGGGCGGCGGTGGAGGAGGAAGAAGAGGAGGAGGAGGTGGAGCAGGGGCGGTTCCCCAAGCGCTGGGCCATAGTTTTCCTCTGCTTCTCCGCCTTTCTCCTCTGCAACATGGACCGCGTACGTGCATCCCCTTGCTCTACTTCTGTCTTTAGCTAAGCTTTCGTGGGCATCATCATTCATCAACTGCTTGCATCCACCATGCACCAATTGTCAGAGATCAGAAGCGGAAACCGATCGCCGGATCACCGCTGAAGAACGATGAACTCCGACGAAGAACAGAACGCACGCGGACACGAGTGTTAGAAATTGGACACCAGGAAAATATGGCTGCGTTGCAGCTCCGAAGGAAAACAACTTCTATTAATATAGGAAGGAAAACAACGGCCTTTTACGGCCTCTACTACTC
>BCLG01000716.1:138368-163165 GCA_001602295.1 Zoysia matrella | reverse complement strand
GACGGACAGCGAGGGCCGGCATGGCAGCGTGGCCACGCGTGACGGCCGGGCGCCCCCCATGGCTTGGCCGGGTCCGGCGGCCAGGCGGGGGACGGCAGGCGGCGGACCTACCACCGCGACCGCGCCCGGCCGGTCAGTCCGTCTGTCGCTGTCGCTGGCTTTCGCTTAGCTGGGATCGACGGAGCCGCAGGGCCGGCCCGCGCGCGGTCCCTGTCATGGCGTCGCGACCATCGATATAATGCGGTGATTGGACCATCATCCAACCGGCACGGCCGGGCCATCATCGCTGCCTCCGGTCCGTCCGTCGCTGGAGGAATCGACTCGTTGGATCGAGCAAGCAAACACAGCCGGGAGGAGAAGAGTGTCGCCAGCCGACGTTGGAGTTGGAGTACTACTCTACGCCGGAGCTGCGACGACGGACTGCGAGTTTGATAGTGTGTGCTGTCCGAGCAAGCAATTAACCTGGGACCTGCTGCCTGCACATGCATGCACAAGTGCGCGGTCCGTGGCCTATGGCCTAGTAGCTCTGGTGGGCAGCGTCGTACGGCGAAGAGACGACGCGGGCAGAGGCAGGGCATGGTGACCATGGTCCACGGCGTCGTGCGTCCAGTCCGTACGTGCTTGGCCCGCTGCATGCCGGGATCGCCGTGAGCCCTGCGCCGCCGGCCAGATGGGCGTCTGGCGTTCGGCCGCGGCGCCACCAGAACTGCTGCTAGTACTCCAACGCACTGAAACGATGGACTAGCAACAATCTTCATTTCTTCAACGGTTTCAGCACTGGTGTGCAGTACGGTCAAGTGTGAATAATGACTTTGCCCGTGACTGCTGACACCAGACAACCTCCAAGTGCTCATTCATTGCAAGGGCAGGCAGTTCATCACTTCATCAACCAAACCCAACAGATAGAGCAGGAAGTAGAAGTAGGAGTAAAAAACTTTAGAGCCTCTGTTGGCGCTCGGCGTAGGACCTTGTAAAAATAGTATTTCTACACGTCTACACATAGCCGAATGACACTAGGAGTACACCAGTATATACATACAGAGATACGATCGGTAGTGTACGTGCTTTTCAGATGTGAACGACAAGGACGCTCTCCACTACTAGCTTCCCAAAGCTAATAAGTCCTCCATCACGTTGCAACATCCCTTTTTTTTTCCACTGGAAACAGTGTTAACCACACACAATTGCTCCTCTATCCGATAGGCGAGACTGCCTTGTCAAGGTCTGTTTCGGGCACCACCAATCAAAGAGATTTCGCGTGGGCGCGGTGCGGGACACAGTTGCACAGCCCCGTCGACGGAGCGCGACGGCGACGGCGACGGCGACGCGCTCAGCGTTTCGCGTTTCTCCTTCAACGACGTCCGAATCAATCGGCGGGCAAACATCAGGTCTCGATCGATCTGTACGTTGCTCTCTCTCTCGTGGCCCGTTGGCCACTTGACGCACCGCCCGCGCGCAGTTCTTGCTCGCGTTTAGGAGCATGGCCTACTAGCGTACTGTGTTGTCTGCCGTTGCTGATTACACGGGTAATGAATGGGCCCTCCCCTCGCTTCGTCTCTTCTCGCAACTGTTGCCGTTGTACTAGTACTGCTACTAGCACTGGTGACAGAATTATTTGCTCGCTCGGGTCATCGTTGCGATCCATTCCACGTCGTATGGACAGAGTGGCTGTCAGGTGGCGAGCGCTAGGAGGAAGGAGGGGACACTGGACAGGAGCTGACGATGAACGCACTGTGGAGGAGGGCTTGTCCGAGGTGCTACTGTAGTAGCAGCAGTCGTCGTCCTCGTCGCAAAAATAGTACTATGGAAAAGGGGTTTGCCTTTTCAAGGTGGTAGTACTAGGACTGTAGAAGAAGAGAGGAGGTTCTTCATGGGGAAAACATAGGAGCCGCTGGTAGCCACAGGAAGATGATAACGGGGATGACGGTAGGCGGTGAACGGACGAGAGGAGGCCGTACGCGGATCGCGGATGCGGCGCGTGGAAGAGGAGAGCACAGCGATACTCCGTCCGTACTTAATTGTCTTGGACTTGGGCCTTTATTTTCCAGGCCCAAGCTATGGACTGTTTGCCGAAACTAATGAGCCCGTTAAGGCCCATCAGCTCAAAGAAAAAGAAAGCCCATTAGTCCGATGCAAGTACATTATCGCAGCCCATCATTGGCAGGGCCATAAGGCCTGGCCTACTCTCGAGTGTGTAACTGGCCCAATCATTTTCAGATCTTTACTTTCCGGTGGTAGAACAGTAAAAGCAAGGTGCGGGGTCCAGTTCGCCACCGGAGAAGAAGAAGGTGGCTGTTCGCTGACGCTGCTGTATGCCGCGGCATTATCAATTGGGCGCAATCGATCCTGAAGTGTCGCTGTCTGTATGGACGACGACGTCCGGTGGACGGCACCGGAGTCGTAGCCTAGGAGCCCATTCTCTGATGAGGAGTACTGACGACGCATGGTGCTGCAGCAACAGTGAATGTCCAACCACCTGCTCGTTTCTCCTTGTTCTCCCTCCGGCGAGGATGAAATGCTCCGGCGAAACGGTCTTTTGGTTAATGAGGCTTCGATACTTCCATCCGGAAGCGAAGACGAAGGCAAGCGTTCGTACTCGTCTGGACCGGATCTTCTTCTCTCAGAAAGGAGCACTACTGGAACAATATGGCTAATGAAGTAGAAGTGCTGGCTTCATTAGCGGGATCTGCTGCACATGGCATTGATTCAAGATCACTGGATCGTTTGCAAGATCGAATCGAATCGAGAAGTGAAACTCTCTTCTGATAATAGAAGTAACAATGTGGTACTCCGATAGAGAGGTTCCTGGCGCCGGTCGGAACAACGACAAGGAGAGCTCGACGAAGCGAGACAACAACAATGCGCGCGCAACGACCGGCCGGACGACAAAGCGGAGTCCAGAGGCGCCAGACCCGCCCCCCGGTTTCGGCGGGCGGTGGGCGTGTGTCTGTCCCGCCCGGCATCGACGCCGTCGATCGTCGCGGAGCGTACGTGCGGTGGGATGTCGCGGCCGAGAGGCGGCCGCGCGCGGCCCGGGCTGTCGTCGTCCGTCGCCCCGGCGTCGCCCTCGACGGCGGTCCCAGCCGGGGCCGCTTGCGCGTGCTCGGTCTCGCCGGCCGGAGCCCACCGACCGCTGTTTTCTCCCTGTTGCTGTCGCGGCCGCAGTTCTGGCAGGTGGTGGTGTCGGTGCGCTGTGGGAGCACGTCGACGTCCTGCCGGAGCCGGTTTCGCCGCCACGTACGAAAGAGTGACGTGAGACGCGCGATCGAGCTCTGCGGCGAAACTAAATGTGACACTCTGCAGGCCGTTTTCAGGGTGAGCGCGTCTCACGTCACTCTTTCACCGCGCAAACGGCTCACCCTGCAGGCCGAACTAGAATCGCGGCTTGCTTTTCAAGTTTTCAACTCACCTAAATGTGACACTCCAGGTGTAAAAAATGAGCTTTTCCTTATTTCTTATCAATTGGCATTGCTAAAAAATAAATTTAAAGTTCAATTGATGTCCAGTTTAAATTATTCAAATAAAAGACTAAATATACCTTGTAAAGAAACTTAAAAATTATCCATAAGACGGTAGCACTTCAAAAATACCATCATAAAAAATCATACTGAGAAACAATTTTCATGATTTTACTAATATTTTATCAATTCATTAAATACTTCTGAAAATTCAAGCAAAGTTGTAAAAGTCAACTTTTTGTATGAATTTACATTTAAAATCTGTACCGAATTTTCACTCAGGGCCAAAATGAAAAATGTTCCTCGTGAAATATACTATCACCACAAAATTTAGCATAAACTTTTAAGACCGATAGGTCTCTCTTTTTGAGTTTCCAAACTCACTGCAGTTTCAGTTCGTCAGAAATTCAGAAAAATTATTTGTACCCAGTGGTCTGATTGGCGTGATGAGTTTTTCTGATTACATTGCGCGTTTAAGACGGCCAGCTATGCGTGAACATCGACAACCACCTTCATCTCCTGTTTTACTCTCTCTTCTTTCACAGTGAACCCTCTTAGCTGTCTCGTAAAAGCTTAGCACCTTAGAGCCCTAGCTTATTCATCCATTTTGCCTCCAGTCACTATTGTTGCTCGAGCCGATTTTCATCCAGGTCAAAGCTCTGCCCTCTACGGTAAGTTCCGCTCCTATTCCTCCTACAGACTAGCTCCTCACTCCTTATAGCTGTTCTCTAATCATTTTTTTCATCGAATTTCATGTCGAACCGGTGCAGTGTGGAGGAGTCGTCCCCGTTTGGTTGAACCAACCTGCACCGTCGACCTCTGTTTTTGGTATTTCTCATCGCTATTTTCTGCCGTGTCGCTCTTCTCCAAACGAAGTTGAAGCTCCTCGGCTTTATTCCGTTGTTTTCTGTCACTCTCAGCCTGTGCAAGAGCTCGTTTGATATTGCACTGTATATGAGCTCGTCGCCGGCGAGTTTTTGACCCTCTCGTAACTTCAGAAACTAGCTAGAAAGTTTCCTCACTCTCATATTTTTATTGAAATTTTTTTAGTGACCGTTTAGCTTGTTCGAGCAAATGGTGCCTAGCCTCAGAAATTCTAGCCGCATTAGCGCCATGGCTAATGTATAAGCTCGATGTCCGAACTCACGTGTCAAAACTCCCGAACAGAAATAGTTCCCGAGGAGGATTGATCGACACCTTTTGAACTGTAGCGATGCTTTTCCCCCGAAGTCAGTCAACCGATAGCTCCTGAATTCAATCGATACTCTCGAACCCGGGTAACTCCCGAAGTCAACCCTTCGTTACGAACGTCACATTCCAGACTTTGTCCATTTCAGCTTTTGGACCTTTTTAAATTCATTAAAAATTGCAAAAAAATCTAAAAAATACGAAATACATTTTGTTAGAATCATTGTAACCAGATCTACCATCGAGCACATTTATTTCGACTTCGAACAAAACTGTTAATAATTAAAATTCCAGAAAGAGAAAATTTAAGATAAATTCAAATATGCAATTCTGCCCATGCAAAAATTATGAAATTTGGCTAGCATACATCTCATGGCATACCAGAACTTCTCACCAAGTCTCATTCTAAAATTTTGCATAATTGCTTAATACCTGTCATCTGTCATCTCATTCATATAGGAACCGACGTTGAAGGTCAGCCAATTAGAGTAGCCGCTGATGATACTTCTACTGATCTTAACCCTCTTGATTGTGCTAACACTACTCAGGATCAAGGCAAGCCCTGGTGCATCTTAACCCTTTTTAAATATTTTATTTATCTCACAAGTATTGGTTAGAGTCATGAAATGTGCATTTAAGTTATAGGAAATGACCGATACCGTAGTTGCATTTCTTTAGAATTCCTATGGGGTTTAGAGTCTAAGTTGGTTTCGATACACGATGCTATGCTTAGATTAATATTTGAGTCATTGGTAGAAGTTAAGTGGTTGGAATCCGCTCGTGAGCTATAGGTGGGTCTAATTTTTTTTTGGTGGGGTTACTGTTTTCACCATGATAGAAATTTGAGACAGGGCCGAGATTGATTAGGAGCAGCAAGATATGGTTCTTGTATATGTTAGCTCAGTCTGAGTCGATTAAGGACCAATCGAGTGTGGCTCTGTTGAGCAAGTTTAAACAGTATCGAATACATGCTGGATATATGGAACCCAGTAAACCGATGTAACAAAATATCATAGTGGTTTGACGAACTCTACCTTTCTTTTGGCGAGGAGTTGAGAAAGACTTATGTCTAACCATGAATAGACCCAAAGGGTTATCGCATGGAGGACCCTGTTCTTGGGAGAGGTGCGCTTATCGGCCGGCCCTATGATGTTGAGCGAAAGGTTGCTACGTACGGCTTCTGGAAAGCGCCTGCGTGTCGTGTAATTCGGGTTTCTCCTGCAGGCTGTAAATCCATTCGAGTCGCTGCCCCTCACAGTAACGAGTACCGCTTGTCTCACTATGTTACAATGTAGTAAGAACATGAATGAAATGATGAATGCTGCTGATCTTGTTAATTAATAATTATGGTATTGCAACCATGATTGATGTAGAGGTATTGCAAACATTTACTTTCAGTCTTATACCCTTTTAATATGGTTAAAACTTGAAAGAAGGAGTAACTATTAGTGCTATTTTTGTAATAAATCTCTCCTAATGTTAGAGCCAGTGTATGATTAGAAGTCGGCTTTAAAGAGCCATTTTGACGGGTAAGCCTTGTTGAGTATTAGTTACTCAAGATGTGGTTGCTTATTTATGTGGTGCAAGTATGCCTTATGCAGATTACTGTGATTGTTGTGACAAAGTGGTGTGGGAAGGTGAACCACCAAAGGAGTGAGATATTGAGTTGGTTCCCGCATCACCATCCTCTGGCCAGGAGAAATGATATCATGTTTATGTTTATGGGCTGACATGGTTTCATTTTATGCTAAGTATCGTCGTGCTGTATCGCTTCCGCGGTGTAAATGAATTTCGAACCTCTTTTGTGCACTCAAAAAACAGAACCTAAGTTGTAATATCTAAAACTTGTTTGTACTCTATTTTTAGATGTGTGCTTGTGTATGTACTTTTGGACTCTCGCTTCATCGCCCGAATCTGATCCTAGATGGCAAACCTCTCATTTTTGAGGTGGGATGCCGCAGCGTGGTATCAGAGCAAATTCGGGTTTAGTACATTACTTATAAGCACTATTTTTGAAAATCACGCTTACGGTGAGGCACGAGTTAGTAGGCCCACATAAGGACACTAATAGTCAGCTAACAGATGGCAATGCAACTTTTATCTTAATGCTTTTACTTTCAGTTGTTTACTTTTCATACAACGACATGGTTACGTCCAAGTAAGAAGGTAAAGTACGCACTCAAATGCGATGAAATTTGAGGGCTCATCCATACGAGGTTCAGGGGTATGGAGTGTCCCGTACAGCGATCAGTACGAGAAGTGAATATGTTCTTCGAAACATATGAAACATTTGCCGCCTAATGGGGAGTGCAGCCATTCGTCACCAAATGGTAAGTGTGGATCTCTTGCCGTGTGATGCGAATCACGGTTATGTCCCTCAAGACGTGGCCTACTTGAGGACAACCCGTATGGAATGATACGAGATGTAAAGTTTTTTTATATGTGTATTGCCTGCCTACCTGTGATGTGGTTTTTTGCAGATACGGTAATCACGAAAGGTAGTACGTGTAGAAAACGATTAACTTGTGTTTTGAAAGAACGTGTTTGCCACTGAGGTCACGTATGGTTACTATAGTAGACCAACTTTTTGGTTTTGGTGAGGATCGTAGGTCGAATCATGTCATTCATGCATTCGAAATATGTGCATTATGCATCCTTTAACAATTAATCGATCTTTAGAAATCAAAAATGTTAATGGCATCCTCTAAATCAACCCCAATCTAAACCTTTTAGAAGGTTTCCTACATCTTTTGTAGTAGAATCTTCTCAAGTTTCGGCCTTCTGATATCTCCAAACCTAGTTTCTAAAATGAAGTGTAGCTGTCGAAATCATCACCCTGTTTTCAGCTTCAAAACTTCATAACTTTTGTTCCGTTTATCGTATGGGGCAAGTAAATATGCGTTGGAAAGCTATGAAAGTCCTCTACGTCTTTGTGCTCAATTCTAGTTCTGGTTCTGCCTATTTCAATGCCAGGACTCCGTCTTTGTGACTGCTGCTTGTCCAAGATAGAATCGTGTCGTTCTGTTTTGACGACCCATTTTAATTTCTCTCCTTGCAATTGACTCCTGTAGGCCTTCTTTACTAACATTGTATGCACTTACTTGGCAGCACGGTGTGCACAAGGAGTCAAGATGAGCTCGATGAGGGTCAATCCTCTCGGCAAGGAGCACAGCCTTCACCAGCACCACCTCAAGTGACCATCGAACAGTTTATGGTCACCCAGAATGAGTTGATGCGAATGTTGGTTTAAAACCAAGGCAGGGGTGGAAATAATAATCAAGCTCACCTGCAGCCACAACAAGCAACCTACTTGGACTTCTTGGCCACTCATCCTCCGATCTTTGCTGATGCCGCTGATCCTCTTGATGCGGATGACTGGCTTCGCACCATTGAGTCAAAGTTTGGGCTGATCCGATGCATTGAGCATCAAAAGACTCTGTTCGCTGCCCAACAATTACGTGGACTTGCTGGGGCATGGTGGGCAAACTATAAAGCTTCACTCCCTACTAATCACCAAGTGCTATGGACAGAGTTTCGCGCTGCCTTTCGGGCACATCACATTTCCGATGACCTCATGCGCCACAAGCTTCAGGAATTTCTAAGCCTCCAACAAGGTCAGAACAATGTGCATGAGTATTCCCGCAAGTTTAATCATCTTGCACAGTATGCCTCTCATCATGTTGACACTGATCAGAAGAAGGAGTGTTTCATGAGGGGACTGAACACCAAACTCTGTGACCGGCTAGCACTCCACAACCAGGGTAATTTCAATGATTTGGTGAGTGTTGCAATCACCCAAGAGGATGCTATATGCATTCATCAAGAGGAGGAGAAGAAGAAAAGGTCAATGGCTGGTTCATCCAGCCAAGCTCGTCCAAAACACCGTTTAGCTATCACTTCTCCTACCGGTCAGAAGTTTTGGGCTGCAATGCTGCAAGTGGGCAACTTTCGTCCTCCATCTTTTTCGCCGCCAAGGGCCTTCAATGCTCCAAATCATCACCATGCTCATGGTTTTAGGCCCTCACCACAGCAAGCGACCCAGGTTGCAAGGCCAAACTCTTACCCGTGCTACAACTGCGATCGAACAGGTCATTTTGCCAGGGATTGTCGTCAGCCTAGGCAGCAGCAAAACCGCAGCAATTCTTCCCGTCCTCAAGCCTCAAACAAAGCTTCTCAATAGAAGAACAATGCGCCCAGGACCGGCCGAGTCAACTACACTTTATTGGGTGACATTCCGAAAGGTGAAGAAGTACTAGCGGGTATGTTTTCCATACATGACCATTCTGTTTTGGTACTTTTCGATTTCGGTGCAACACATAATTTTATAGGTATGGCATGTGTGGAAAGGTGTCACCTAACCGCAACTCCCATGAAATCACCCTATGTGATCACCTCTTCGGGTGGAAAAATAATTGCAACTCATGAAACTCGATCCACACTTGTTAATCTTGGGGGAAAGGTCTATCCATCACAGTTCATAATCTTGAAGGGTCAAGAGATAGATGTTATTTATGGTATGAGGTGGATGAAAAAGCATAATGCAATTTTGTATATAGCTCTCAGAGAAGTTCACTTGAAATCATTTCTTCATGGTCCCGCCACAATCCAATTGTTCTATCCTCAACAAGCCACATCTTTGCTCTGTAATGCAACTTGACAAAGTCTGGAGGAAATCTCCGTGGTATGTGAATATGCTGATGTTTTTTCCGAAGACTTACCGGGTATGCCTCCTGATCGAGATGTGGAGTTTCGTATTGACCTACAACCGGGCACCACTCCTATCTTAAGAAGACCATATAAGATGGCGTCAAATGAGTTGGCAGAGTTGGAGGTTCAATTGAATTGAAAGAGCTTATGAAGAAAGGTTTCATTCGTCCTAGCTCATAACCGTAGGGCTGTCCTGCACTCTTTGTTAAGAAAAAAGATGAGTCGCTGTGGCTATGCGTCAATTATCGGCCATTGAATGCTGTCACAATTAAGAACAAATATCCTCTCTCATGAATTGATATTCTCTTTGATCAATTGGTTGGTGCCAAAGTATTCTCTAAAATTGATCTTCGCTCTGGTTACCACCAAATTAAAATCCGAGCCAAAGATGTACCGAAGACCGCCTTTTCTACTAGGTATGGTCTATATGAATACCTTGTTATGTCTTTTGAACTAACAAATGCTCTAGCTTACTTCATGTACTTGATGAACTCGGTCTTCATGCCAAAGCTGGACAAATTTATGGTAGTATTCATCGATGACATCCTTGTTTATTCTAAGTCCGAAGAAGAACATGCTGAGCATCTTCGCATTGTACTTCAAAGGCTAAGAGATCATCAACTCTAAAAATTCAGTAAGTGTGAGTTTTGGTTGAAGGAAGTGCCTTTCTTAGGCCATATTGTTTCAGCTAAAGGCATCGCGGTCGACCCCAGTAAAGTACAAGAGGTGCTGAATTGGTAGCCTCCAACTTCTGTAACAGAAGTCTGTAGTTTTCTTGGACTTGCCGGATATTATCGGAGGTTCATTCCCAATTTCTCCAAAATTGCCAAGCCAATGACGGTGCTATTAAAGAAAGGCATCAAATTTTTCCAAACTCTCAAGAAGCATTTGACCACCGCACCCATGCTAGCTCAACCCGACATCACTAAAGCATTCGATGTGTATTGTGATACTTTTGGTACGAGACTTGGATGTGTCTTGATGCGAGAAGGTCGTGTAATTGCTTATGCTTCACGATAACTTCAACGTCATGAGAAAAATTACCCCACTCATGATTTGCAATTAGCCTCTGTGATTCTAGCCTTAAAAGTATGGAGGCACTATCTTCTTGGAAATCTTGTTCACTTCTACACTGATCATAAGAGTCTAAAATATATTTTCACTCAACAAGATCTGAACATGAGGCAAAGAATATGGTTAGAACTCATCAAGGATTATGAATTGGAGATTCACTATCATCTCGGCAAAGCAAATGTAATTGCTGATGCCTTGAGTCGCAAATCTCATTGTCATAATTGCCAAATTTCAGTAACAAATCATTATCTTGAAGTTGAACCAAGTATAAGAGTTCTACCACATGGAGCCTTATACAATCTTGCTCTTGCTCCGACACCTCGAGAAGAAATTATTGAGGCTCAAAGAAAAGATGCTGGTATGCTGGAAATTAAAGAAAGTCTCAAGAATGTAGAAGCAATGCCTTTTAAGGAGGATGATGAGGGTACCTTGTGGTTCAATAACCGACTTGGCACCTAAGGATCATGAGCTACGCAAGAAAATTATGGACGAGGCCCATGTGTCCAAATACTCCATTCATCTTGGGAGTAATAAAATGTATCAAGAGTTAAGGAAGAAGTTTTGTTGGACAAGGATGAAGAGAGAGATTGCTATGTATGTGATGGAATGTGACACTTGCCGAAAGGTGAAAGTGGATCATTTACGCTCAGCGGGTCCTCTACAATCTCTGAGTGTCCCAAATTGGAAGTGAGAAGATATAAGCATGGATTTCATTGTGGGACTACCACTAACTTCTCGGAAACATGATTCCATTTGAGTTATTGTGTACCGATTGACAAAATCAGCTCACTTCATTCCAGTAAACACTCGCTACAACACAAAGAAATATGTCGAGTTGTATATCTCGCATCCTTTGCTTGCATGGAGTGCCTAAAACCATTGTATGGGATAGAGAAAGCTTATGTCTCTCGTTTCAGCAATTACATTCTTGATTGGGCACAAAGTTGATCCGCAACTCAGCTTATCATCCCCAAATCGATGGACAAACCGAGCGTGTGAATCAAATATTGAAAGACATGCTTCGGTCATGTGTTCTCACGAGTGGTGGAAATTGGGATGAGTATCTGCCTTTTGCAGAATTCTCATATAACAATAGCTATCAAGAGAGCATAAAGATGTCTCCTTTTGAAGCCTTGTATGGTCATTCGTGCCGGACTCCTTTGAACTGGTCCGAGACTGGTGAGAGAGTGAATTTCGGACCTGACCTGGTAGCTCAAGCGGAAGAGAAAGTTCGGGTCATACAAGCAAACTTAAATGTCGCTAAATCTCGTCAGAAGAGCTATGCCGATAAAAGGCGTAGCCCCTTGAATTCGATGTAGGTGGTCACGTCTACTTATGTGTATCTCCTACCAAAGGTGTGCAATGTTTCGGATTTAGAGAAAAGTTAGCTCCAAGATATATTGGTCCATTCCAGATTAAGGAGAAATTTGGTACCGTCACTTATCGATTGGATTTGCCAACCCAATTATTTGGAGTACACAATGTCTTTCATATATCCCAGCTCAAAAAGTGTTTGAAACCACCTTTGGATGTGGCGATTCCTGAAATTGAACAATTGCAAGAAGATCTCACTTATCCTGAACATTCTATCGACATAGTTGATCAAAAGGATCGGATCACTCGAAACAAGACCACTAAATTTTATAAAGTTCAGTGGAGCAATCATTCAACAGAAGAAGCCACTTGGGAAACGGAGGAATTCTTGCAATCCAAGTTTCTTGAATTTCTGCCATCCTTATTCGGGTAATCCCTTCGTCTCCTACACTTCCTCTTGTGTCTCTTAAATCTCGGGACGAGATTTCTTTAAGGGGGAGGGCTGTGACACCCCAGGTGTAAAAAATGAGCTTTTCCTTATTCCTTGTCAATTGGCGTTGCTGGAAAATAAAGCCTTCAAATTTTGAAGTTCAATTGATGTCCAGTTTGAATTATTCAAATGAAAGACTAAATATACCTTGTAAAGAAACTTAAAAAATTTCCATAAGATGGAAGCACTTCAAAAATACCATCATGAAAATAATGCTGTCAAACAATTTCCATGATTTTACCAATATTTTATCAACTCATTAAATACCCTTGAAAATTCAAGCAAAGTTGTAAAAATCAACTTTTTGTATGAATTTACATTTAAAATCTGTACCGAATTTCCACTCGGGCCCAAAATGAAAAATGTTCCTCCTTAAATATAGTATTACCACAAAAATCAGCATAAACTTTTAAGACCGATAGGTCTCCCTTTTGGAGTTCTTAAACTCACTGCAGTTTCAGTTTGTCAAAAATTCGGAAAAAATCATTCATACCCACTGGTCTGACTGACGTGACAAGTTTTTCTGTTTACATTGGCCATTTAAGACGGCCAGCTACCGCGTGGACATTGACAACCAACTTCAGCTCTTGTTTTACTCTCTTCCTTCTAAGTGAAGCCTTTTAGCTGGCTCATAAAAGCTCAGGACCTCGTAACCCTAGCTTATTCATCCATTTTGTCTCTAGCCACTATTGTTGCTCGAGTTAAATTTTCATCCGGGTCAAAGCTCCGCCTTTACGGTAAGTTCCGCTCCTATTCCTCCCACGGACTAACTTCTCACTCCCTAAAGCTGTTTTCTAATTGCTTTTTCCATCGGATTTCATGCCTGAGCTGGTGCAGTGTAGAGGAGTCGTCGCTGTTTGGTTGAACGCAACCTGCATCGTCGACCTCGCCTTTTTGGTCTTCCTCATCGCCATTTTCTGCCGTGCTGCTCTTCCCCAAGCGAAGGTGAAGCTCCTCGGCCTTATCCCGTTGTTTTTCATCACTCTCAACCTGTGCAAGAGCTCGTATGATATTACACTGTACACGAGCTCGTCGTCAGCGAGTTTTTGGCCATCTCATAACTCCGAAAACTAGCTGGGAAGTTTTCTGGCACCGAGAGTATCACTTCTATATATTTATGACGATTTTTAGTGGCCGTTTAGCTTGTTCAGTGGTGCCGAGCCTAAAAAATTCTGGTCGCCATGGCTAATGAATAAGCTCAATGCCCGAACTCACCAACGCCAAAAGTCAAAACTCCCGAACAGGGAAGAGGATTGATCGATAGCTTTTGAAGTGTAGCGATCCTTTTCTTCCGAAGTCAACCAATAGCTTCCGAATTCAATCGATACTCCCGAGACCGAGTAACTCCTGAAGTCAACCCTTTCGTACGAACGTAACTCCCGAACACATTACAGACTTTGTCCTTTTCAGCTTTTGGACCTTTCCAAATTCATTAAAAATTGTAGAAAAATCAGAAAAACACGAAATAAATTTTGTTAGAATCCTTGTAAGCAGATCTACACATCGGGCACATTTATTTCGACTTCGGACAAAACTGTTAATAACTAAAATTCTAGAAAGAGAAAATTCAAGATAAATTCATATCTGCAATTCTAAAATTCAAGAGAAAATTATGAAATTTGGTTAGCATACCAGAGCTTCTCACCAAGTCTCATTCTAAAATTTTGCATAATTGCTTAATACATGTCATCTCATTCATATAGGAACCGACGTTGAATGCCAGCCAATTGGAGTAGCCGCTGAGGATACTTCTGTTGATCTTAACCCTCTTGATTGTGCTAACACTACTCGGGATCAATGCAAGCTCCGGTGCATCTTAACCCTTTTTAAATATTTTATTTATCTCACAAGTATTGGTTGGAGTCGTGAAATGTGCATTTAAGTCATAGAAAATGACCGCTGCTACCGTAGTTGCATTTTCTTAGGATTCCTATGGAGTTTAGAGTTTAAGTTGGTTCCGATACCCGATGCTATGCTTAGATTAATTGTTGAGTTATCAGTAGAAGTCGAGTGGTTGGAATCCGCTTGCGAGCTATAGGTGGATCCAATTTTTTTTTGGTGGGGTTATCGTTTTCACCATGATAGAAATTTTAGGCAGGGCCGAGATTGATTAGGAGCAGCAAGATATGGTTCTTGTATGTGTTAACTCGGTCTGAGTCGACTACGAACCGATCGAGTGTGGCCCTGTTGAGCAAGTTTGAACAGCACCAAATACATGCTGGATATATAGAACCCAGTAAATCGATGTAGCAAAATACCGTAGTAGTTGAACAAACCCTACCTCTCTTTTGGCGAGGAGTTGAGAAAGATTTGTGTCTAACCACAGATAGACTCAAGGGGTTATCGCATGGAAGACTCTGTTCTTGGGAGAGGTGCGCTTATCGGCCGGCCCTATGGTGTTGAGGGAACGTATGACTTCCGGAAAGCGCATGCGTGTCGTGTAATTCGGATATCTACTGTAGGATGTAAATCGATTCGAGTCGCTGCCCCCTCACAGTAATGAGTACCGCTTATCTCACTGCGTCACAACGTAGTAAGAACATAAATAGAATGATGAATGCTGCTGATCTTGTTAATTAATAATTATTGTATTTCAACCATGATTGATGTAGAGGTATTACAAACATTTAATTTCAGTCTTATACCCTTTTAATATGGCTAAAACTTGAAAGAAGGACTAACTTTAGTGCTGTTTTTGCAATGAATCTCTCTTAATGTTAGAGCCGCATGATTAGAAGTCGACTTTAGAGAGCTATTTTGACGGGTAAGTCTTGATGAGTATTAGTTACTCAGGGTGTGGTTGCTTATTTATGTGGTGCAGGTATGCCTCATGCAGATTATTGTAATTATTATGACAAGGTGGTGTGTCAAGGTGAACCACCAAAGAAGTGGTCTATTAAGTGGGTTTCCGCATTATCATCCTCTGACCAGGAGAAATGAGATCATGTTTATGGGCTGACATGGTTTCATTTTAGACTAGGTATCGTCGTGCAGTATCGTTTTCGCGGTGTAAATGAATTTCAAACCTCTTTTGTGCACTTACAAAAAAACCAACACCTAAGTTGTAATATCTAAAATTTGTTTATACTCTATTTTTATATAAGTGATTGTGTATGTATTTTTAGACTCTCACTTCGTCTAGTTGTCGTCCGAATTCTAGACGAGCAAATCCTTCATTTTTAAGTTGGGATGCCACACTAAAGACGCACGTGAATAATGAATTGATCTTTTGTACGCTACTGTTTGCCACTGAATCTTCTTCGGCAGCTTGCTCCGCCATTGGAAGCGATCGACAGAACCTGTCGTGACGGTCGTACGCTCGTGTGCCAGCGACCTGCTGACGGAACCTCAACAGTGCTTCCGCTGTTGGAACGTACTGCTAATATGTTGGGACGTGTCGTCGTCGACGGCGACTCAGTAGCTCTTTCTCCCTACAATGTACGCAGGACGAAGGTAAGGTTAGGTCGCGTATAACATCGCGTCCGGCGTGTCTGGCCATATGCGTGCCAAACAAGCTAGGGCCGACATCATGCTACACCTTTTGTGTGCATGCCCGTAGTAAAATTGTTGTCGTCGGTTGTTTTGAATTTAAACTAACTGATGAAAATAAATTTAAAACGGATAGAGTACATGTAAACGTTGTGTACATATATAGGGCCCGGACGCCCGGTGCTGGTTGGCTTGTTGGTGATCTTCGCATCGGTACACACGTAGCTTTGCATCGCCTCGGCCCGGAAGGACATGGTGGCCACTCTCAGTCTCTCACGTACTACTAATAATGCAGCGGCTAGCTCGATCAACTTGCATTAATTAGGTGTGGCCTCACATCACGGGCACGTACGGAACACGCGCATTATTAGGGACGCTGCCTTGATTAGTTGATGGGTTACCAGTGAGTAAACAGGCTGATAGCGCCACATAACCGTGACGTTCACACGCGCATGCAAAAGACACTAGTATTAGCGACACCTCCGGCCAGAATGACGCTACGTACCCAACTAAACGGCGAGCTGGTTAATTTCGTCATGAGCTGGTCGTCTCCCTACTCATGACACCTCCGGCCAGTAGAATGGCACTCACTTTTGCTCTTGCCGGTTAGTATTTTATCCCTTCAGTTTAAATTATTAACATTATTAATTTTTAATATCAATTTTGACCATTCATCTTATTAAAAAAAATTGTTCTAATGTGTAAAATTATTAGTTGTAATTTAAACATCACTTATGATAAATCAAGTAATAACAAAAATTTACATATTTGAACAAATTTTTTAAATATGACGAATGATCAAAGTTAAAGTTAGAAGTCAACGGTGTCAATAATTTAAAACCGGAGGGAGTACCACATTAACTGTAAGTAAAGAAAAATATAATCCACCACTATATATCCTTACAATTATATATGTACAGTTAATTGAAATTCATAATTCTAAATGTGTTCTATATATTCTAAAACTGCATGCTAGTCTCTAGACCCGGCCCAATTGCAAGCAACTCACTGCTTTTATCCTGTGATGCCTCCTTTTTCCTTTCTTTTTTTTTCTTTAAAAAAAAAACAATTAGCACCCGTGCCACGGTGCCATCCAGCGAAAGTGTGTGTGTGCATGTGTTCAAGAAAAAAAAAGAAAGCGAAAAGGCAGGGTAGCTGTGGCTAGAGAGTAGAGACAAGGGTACGAGCTAATAACCACGTCGCCGTCGCCGAAAACGTAGAGTAGATACGTACATGGGGGCATGCATGCATGCGTACAAGGCCGGACAGCTAGCCCGCACTGCACGAGCCGACGGCGACGGCGGCGGCGGCTTTATGAATTATTATGCGCGACGGCATCTTCCATCTCCTTCATCCGCCGGCGTAAATTAACAAGATGAATTAACAAGCTTACTACAACCACTGCTACCACTAATTAACTTGCTTGATCTGTCCAACCGCTTGCTTGATTGCATGCCCCCGCGCGATTAATAGCCGGGATAATAGCCGTCGTCGTCGTTGTTAAGCGCGCGCAGACAAGAGTCTCCGGCCGCCTCTCCGGTTAGTTGGCACGCGCACTCCCCACACACAGGCACAGCTCGTACTCAACTAGCCCTGCTAGTGCGGCCCCCGTCGACGCATGGTCCCGGCCGGCCCCTTGGGCCCTTGGCCGCCGGCGAACGAATCGTACCGGCGGCGTCGCCGACGCCGACGCAGCAGCCGCAGCCGCAGGCCGCAGCGTGACGCCAAGACGAAACCGTGCAGTTTATCCTTGCACGCACGCGCGCGCATGCAGATGCTATGGGTCCGTCGTCCCCCCTCATAATCTCGAGTTTCCTAGCTTCACCACCCGAAGATTCGCTGGCTTTAATTTTTTTCGAATCAAATATCATGTAAAATTTAATTCAAATCATCTACTCCAGATTTCTTTTCATCTGTACTACTGTACAGCAACAGAGAGGGACGAGGCCAAACGCTCGCTGGGCACAGTAACCGCTCTGGCTTAATCATTGGAGGTACTCTACTACAGCACTCCTAGTAGTACGCATTAGTGAGGGGGAGGGCCCACGGGCAGGACCCCACGAAAGATGCTGCCATTGTGAAACCAACCAGCTCGCGTCTTCCCCGTGACCACCTCCCAATAGGCGCCTTGCAGATGGCCGCATTTGTTTCCGCGACACGTCCCATTTGTCTAATTAAGCGCGCCTTTAATTATTGCCTTAAAACAAGTGGCTCTCCTCCGTCTTCCCACTGATAAAATGAACTAGTACCATTCAGGAGAGAGAAAAATAAAAAGAAATGATATTTCCATCGATTCTTTGGCTGTTTTACACATACGTGAATTATTCGTTTAATTTGAAGCGAGAAAAATTTAGGGAACTAGTAAGCAACTGTGCTAACGAGTGATCCTGACAACACTGTATCCATTGAATGAAACCTTCGAGAACATGCAAAGTCACACTTCTATTTGTTCACTCTATTTTTAGGGCTACCAAAAAACCGACAGAAAATCTTCAGAAAAGTAACAACGGAAGCTTCTAATAAGTGTCGGCAAAAAAAAGCCGAGCAGTACAGATCAACAGGATTATAAAAAGGTTCAATCAACGATAATCGTTTGTTTACTTAATTGCAACAGTATGCACGGGCACATGGGGCTGGCTCTGTGAGGATTCCCGTTGTATGGAGTATCATCCAATCATCATAATGTGATTAGTATTATGCCGCCTGTGTCTCCAGACAGGTCATCATTTGGAGCCTTTCGCATCGGAGGTATAAAGAATTTAACAACCGGCATACTTCTCTCCCTACGCTGAACCAGACCAAGGTTACCGAACAATCGAACAAGTTTCTTGAAAATAGAAGGAGATTACCGAACATGTGCGTGCTGTGGCTGTGCTTCGATTAGTAGAGCATGTCTGAAGTCTGAACACGGCCGATGAACAAAATCATTCAGTTTGTACCGCGGCCGACGGAATCATCGGTGCAGAAGGTCCGATTCTCTCGACTGATCGACATCTTCAGAGATGGCACCACGCTTTTCCTTTGGATTGGAGCAAAGATTTCCGATTGGACAATGGAGGTCCTAAAGAAAATTTGCATCGCTGGCTTATGGAGACAGAGAAAACAAAGAAGATGCTCTCTGTCCTCCTGGAATGCAAAATATTTGAAGCCACCGCCGGATTATAAATGATGCTAAGTTTTCCCTATCTCTCCAGGTGAGAAGTGATCCAGTGAGTCCTTTTCCTGGGAAAACAAGAAGACAACATAAGGTGAAGGATAAAACTTGAGTCGACCTCAACATATATAGTACTAGCAGATAAGAGGCACAAGGAAGAATTTCTAGTATCGACGTTATTCTGACGAGGGAAGTTTCCCAGCTGTGTACTTTGGAATACCTGTGACGCTGAGGTTGCTGGGTAAAAAATGGTTCCTGGTACAGGTGACAGCCTGGCTGCTCCAGTCCCATTCACTCACCACAGCAGAAAGAACATCAATCCCTTTCCGAATCATGTAACTTTGACAAACCTCTTTCACTTATCTGACTTGTGCACAAAGTAACAATTCTTGATATAGGAAGGATGAACTATCCAGAGTTTCTTATAACAGCATAGAAAGGACAAGTGGGGGTACAAGCCCACCGACGGCTGTAAGGGACATAGATTCTTAGAGGGGTGGATAAAACATCAACACACCCACGTTTAAAGGGAAGCAAGGGCTGAGTTTGTAAGGCACCCGCAACCACCAGCTTTAAAAGAAGGGGAAATTGAGGAGGCGTGCAAAGAAAAGGAGAGTGCCCTTAGCCTACCCTATGCCATCCTCCAAAACCTGATATCAGTAGCCACCAGTTGCTGCCATTCCCCCACAAACTCCACTCTAACAAGACCACTATATGAGTCAATATCGACAGTTCAATCGTAATAATCCCACCCTTGAGCGATAAGCCACCGAAAGGTTTCCTCGAACAAGAGGATTGCCTTTGAAGGATTGTTTGTTATTCCTCAAGGGGCTGTGGTCTGTTCATATTGCAGAGTTCAGCTTCAGCACCTGCATTGCTTTCAATGGGGAGGCATTCCTGCTGCTACAAGCAAAAGCTGAGGAAGGGGCTCTGGTCTCCCGAGGAAGATGAGAAGCTCATGAACCACATAACCAAACATGGGCATGGCTGCTGGAGCACTGTCCCAAAGCTTGCAGGTAAAATCTCACACTTACTTGTCAATTGTCCAATTCCACTGTTTCCTACTCTTTTCCAGTACCATTGCTTTCTCCCAATCTTCTGAAACATAAGCCAATGAATGATTGCAGGGCTTCAGAGGTGCGGCAAGAGCTGCAGGCTGAGATGGATCAACTACTTGAGGCCTGACCTCAAAAGAGGTGCATTCTCTCAGGAGGAGGAGGACCTCATCGTTGAACTCCATGCTGTCCTGGGCAACAGGTAAATTTAAGCGGTTAAGCCCAATTTTTCTTATAAGAAATTTTGCCAATTGCTTTAAAGTGGCTTTCTTTAATTATGTGGTATTTTTCATACTGGAGCAGGTGGTCTCAGATTGCAACACAGTTGCCTGGAAGAACTGATAATGAAATCAAGAATCTATGGAACTCAAGCATCAAAAAGAAGCTGCGTCAGAAAGGAATTGACCCCAACACCCACAAGCCCCTTGCTGAGGTTGATCGCAGCAAAGCAGCACCAACAATCAGTACTGAGAGAACCTCTGAGTCCAGCGATGTTGACCCTTCAAGTGGTGGAGCAATTGGCAACCTGAACCATCTTCTCAGTGAGACAGCACAATCACCAGAGCTCCTGCCGGTGCTTGGTAAGCAACGTAAAGAATTTACTAGCTTGGCACATCTGAGGGTGCCACCAAAGGAGTTATTCCTTGACCAGCTTGTCCCTGGTCATGATAACATCGCCAGTGGCCACTTAACAGGCCCAATTCCCAATTTTCCTTTCCAGCAGCTGTCATGTTACGGCAATGGATTTGGCAGCAGCCATGGTGGTAATACGAATTCACTCTGGTATAACCAGAATGAGCCCAGTGGCAGCACAATTTCCACGGTGATGCCACCAGTTTCACCATCAACTCTCTCAACATCAACAGGGCTCAACAGGTCACCAGACAATCAACAATCTGGAGGAACTGCAATTCAGAGTACCCAATTCCACTGGGATACTACTGATCCTAGCAGCACCAGTAGTAGAGGAAGCAGTGGAAGCAATGGTTTGGGATTTGAGCCGCAGGGCATGAGCTCACTACTAGAGAATAGTGTCTTCCCATGGTCGGAGTTAGCTCCAGATAAAAGCAGCCAAGCTCACCTAGAGGAAGAACTCAAGTGGCCTGACTTGCTCCATGGAACATTTACAGATACGCCGGTGACCATGCAGAATTTTAGCCAATCACTCTATGAAGACGTAGTCAAAGCCGAAAGCCAATTCAACATGGAGGGGCTCTGTGCACCTTGGTCTCAGAATCTGCAGCCACCGCAACATCTGCAGGTAGTATCAGATTTGTATGACAAGGATTTGCAGAGAATGTCCTTGTCTTTTGAGAATATATAGGCAACATTCTTCAGCAAGCAGCAGAGCACGCAATAGAAGGAAGCTGAGTTTGACGCCCAGAAAGCTTGATGTTTCTTCACAGATTTTATTTGCAGGATGTGTGGAGGTGTTTTCGTAGGTACATTCTTGTGATGATAAAGATATCAACAATGATAACTGTTCAAAAATTAAAGATACTTCAGTACATGAAAAGAATATTGAGAAAAGATGCTTTATAATTTAAATTACAGCCTAATGTATAGTCTATAGAAACGTATGTTACCAGAATTTACCTTCCTTTCACTTGAAAGTAGCTGTCCTTATTTGTGCATGCTGCATGCAAGCAGCTCAATTTTTTTATATATGCGAGTGCCGGTTCATTTTTTGTACCAAACAAATACAGGTTGGAATGGGGAAAATTGCTTCTGTCGATAGCTCCTAGAATAATAATCTCAGACCTTTTCAACTGTGACATGCATGATACGTGAATTAATTTATTGATGTCTGCTTTTATTCGCACCATTCTTGCTTTCGAGAAATTCCTGAACGAATCTCTTGTATATTCATGATGGCTGGACTAAAGCATATTGACCTCAGTGCTACTTTTCCTCACCTTTTTTCTTATCTTTGTTCGCCTTTTGCTAAAGAGAATCTGATGCTAGCTGATCACTTTCCACTCGAATACATAATGGAAAAGGATTGCTTGATTTGGCACTATCCAAAGGGGCAACATCCACAATGGAAACAAACAAACACCAATACGAAAATGAATAAATTTAATACTATGTGAGATAGCCTACTAAGTAGGTGAATGGAATCTGAAGACAGCTACCAGGGAATTAGGAACGCATTTAACCTAGAAGGTACATGGGGAGTGAGTCGCAAGTTCTTGAGAATAAGGAGGTAACAAATTCCATAGTTTTCCAGTTCACCACGGACAGGCAGTCTGGAGATAAACCGAGGGCCGACAGTTACTAGGTATTTAGGTAGCCGAGACAGGATTTCACTTGCACACCTTTCCTTGAAACAGTGCTGTTTTCAGCCCTTCTACATTCATTTTCCTGCCCTATGTCAGTTGCTGTACATTCATCACCATCTCTAACTGGAAACTGCAAAAACTCTCCTGATTGTTTTCTCGTTTTGAATAGGTACCAAAATGGATTTGCAAGCAGTGTTATGAAGCCTGCCGTTAGCCCAAGTGGGCTGCCAAAGTGTCAAGTCATATTAGCATACCATAAATCAATCTATCTGCACCTCGTTTTTTATTGACCAAAACATCACCGTTTGAAACACAGAGATTCTCCAGCAAATTTGTTACAGGTGGAGTCATATGTAGCAGCATTCCCAAAAGAAAAGAAAAGGCTAAAAGCGAGGTCATAGCAGAACGACAGTTGAAATTGTCTGTTGGCAGTGTAATAAGACACTGCTAATAAATAGACATTGCTGAACAGGTACAGACAAACAAGAAAAAATTAATCAGAAGCTAGCACTGTGGCATCATTATGGCAGTTGAGAGAATATAACTAATGAATAAGGATGAGCAGATAATGTTGAACTAACGAGAGTGCCATAAATGTGATGAAAAAAACAATAAGCATCGAAAACTTCACTAACCCATTAACCACCGATGTGTTGACGTTTTAGGGTAGCTGACCGTTGATGATTGACGAGCTCATGACCCCTACAAAAACAGAAAGCTTGAATAAAATTTACAAACAATAGGAGTATAGGACCCATACTGTTTTGTTTCTTATCCGTGTGTGATTATGGACTTCTAGTAGCCCATCAACCTAACAACAAAATACAAAAGATAATAAGCTGCAAATATTTAAATAACACATTGAACTCGCTAAAATGCGCGTATGCGCCACAAAAAGAATAAAACGAAGATGATGTAAGTACTAAATACAGGCAGTGGCAGACTGGCAGCGAACCTCCACGCAACTGTCGCTCGGGTGACTAGCCTCATCTAAACGAGTGAAACGAACAATCAAGGATATTCAGTTCGAATGGTAATGCAGAATCTAGGTTGGATCCAGTTCACGCCGCGGAATCTATCAGACCAAGTTACTCTTAGAATGAATCGATCGCCTCGCATACACATCGAGGGTTCATGGTTTAGAAATGCGGAATGCAGGTGGTGAGGGCTCACCTCGAATCAGCCAGCCCCAATGGCTGGCGGCGGTCGCTCGGAACCGGTCGACCGGGGAGGTGGAGTACGAGGAGGTGTGAAGGGGAGTGCGGGTGCTGCCGGCGAAAGGTTTGGCTGGCAGTAGGTGCCCGTCGTGGCGCTGTGGCGGTGTGGCCGGTTCGTGCTCCCGTAGCTTTCGCTCCTGAAAGCGGCCTGCCCCTGGGGCTCGGTGGTCTCCTCCGCAGGCCGCAGCCTATCGAATGAGCCACTCGATTTCTTTCTGGTCCATCGGCATGTTTAAGTATTGGGCTTTATAGAGGATTTGAATTGGGCCTTCAAGAGGATTTAAATGGTTTTGCGACTCGGATTTAAATGGGGGGCCTTATTCTGGATTTAAGTTGGGCTTGATGAGGATTTAGGTTGGGCCTTAACGAGGATTTAGGTCGGGCCTTGAGGAGGATTTAGGTTGGGCCGACGCATTTTTCGCTCGAGAAGGTTGGTTCGCGCCGCGGGGTGGTCTCCGGCGACCATTCTTTGTGTCGCCACGGCGGTCGCCATCGCCGTCGGGCGAGGCCAGAGTCATCGTCATGCTAGTACTCCAGAGTACTAGAAATTTCAAGCTCGCGACTCAGGGTGGCTCCTAACAATCGTAAAAAAGGCAGCAATAAACAAAAAGGAACGCAGTCCACAGGTAATGGTCATCCATAGAGACATTTTGCCATTGACTCGGCCGATTCCTAGGCGGCGCCACCTGTCTCGGTGGCCGGGGCCCAGCGGCCGGCCTCCGACAGGGACCCCTGAACGTCTGTCGTAATGGCGTGTGCCACGTCAACAGCGACAGCTGGTTCTGCCGATACGCATGCATAGTCAGCACGAACCAGTGGCCACGGGGGTCGGGGGTTTTCTGTCTCTTCCATCCTTATCTGGAAAAGTGGCATCCACCATGGATATATACTCCGCCGTGGATCTTTTAAAGTAGACGGTAGACCTGAGATTTGGCGCGTGCGTGTTGCCTTTGGGAATATCGCGGTATATCCTGTTCCAGTTGCCTCTCTCCACCACCTACTAACTTGCAAGGAGCAAACACATCGGAGGAGCAGCCTCCCCCGTTTACTTCCGTTCTGATCACCAAACAAGTCTTCTCTTCCCTGCTTCGCCCAGCTCCAGCTCTCTTCTCCAGCTCGCTCCGGTCGGAATGATGGAGGCCCCGCATGCTCATCCTCCCCCGACGACCGTCCGAGACATCATCGGCCACGACTACGACGACTTCATCGCGGAGGAGGCGGAGGAAGAGGAAGACGAGGACGAGTGGGCCGACGTGACCAGGCGCGTGTCCCGCCTGTCCATGGAAGGCTCCGACGGCGGCGACGCCGACGACGAGAACGAAGCTGGCGACGTCGACGTCGAGGACGACGACGACGAGTTCAGGTCCGA
>BCLG01000716.1:117867-134288 GCA_001602295.1 Zoysia matrella | reverse complement strand
GGAGGGCGAGTCCGGCGCTGTAGGGGAGGCGGGCGCGCGCCGTGGCCGTGGGCACGAGGGCGGGGGAGGCGGCGCACACGGCCGGCCTGCACGCCATGGTGTGGAGCGGTTTGGGTGCGGCGATCCGGCTGCTCGGCTTATCGGATAGACCGAGCAGGCAACGGGCACGAAGGGAGTGGGTTCGTCCGTTCATGCTTGTTTCTAACGTTGCGTTGGGCCGGGCCGGTAAGATGGATGACGGACACGGACAACCAGAGGGCCTGTTTCGGCTGGTGGCGCACGGCCTAGTAAAGTGCCACGGCCCATCTCTCTCATCCTAGCGTTTAAAGCCCAGTATAAAGAGTAGTACTCCTACTCTTTATAAAACAGCAGCAAGTACTCTTGTCCCAACTAAACCAAACCTAAAAGGTTCCGCTAACTAAGGCAGCAAGTACTTTTGTTCCCGTTGAAAAACAATGTCATCACCATTCTCACCTCCTCTAATATTATAGAAAAAAGAAATATACTACTCCCTCCATTTCAAATTATAAATCATTTTAGACCTCTTAAGTTTTTTCAAATTATAAATCATTATCACTTCTTAATACACTTCCTCTCTTCTCAATATTTTTTTATCTTTATCTCTCGTCTCTTTGTTTTCAATCTATTCTCATTTTCTACTCTTTTTAATTGTGGTGTCCAAAGTAGTAGCTTGTTTTCGAGTCTCCGTATTGACAAATGCATGTAGCGGCGAAGAAACGCCAGGGAACACGGCTCGCGCGGCAGGGGACCGATCGAGGCGACGCGCGATCGAGCGCACTGCGAAACGTAGAACAAGGAGATCGACGATGACATAAGCTCATTGACCGCCCCCGCATCGATCGGCAGATTTCTGTCAGTTACGGCCTAACTACTAACTGATGAGTGATGACTGGAGATTGCTGAAGCCATTATTATCGGCTGCGTGCAGTGCATCACCGGAAAGAGGTTCGAGCTGGTGAAGCCGACCAAGAACCAAGTCAATGGAGCAAAAGAGTTCGCATTTGCAGGTATGACCTGATGGCCTGATAAGCCAAGATCGGAATGATTAATATGTTGCTGGATTATTTAGGATCAACAATATATCTCAGTCCGAACACGCTGCTGGTCTGATTAAACTGTCCGGTGATCGATAAGCTTGGTGTAGCATGTCGGAAGCAACCGATCGATGCGCTGCATGTAGTCGATCGATCTCGTCGTTGGTCACGGGTCAGATTCCTAACAAAGTCGACGGAGGTTCGCGCGGTTGTTTCACCGACAGTTTCGATCAAATCATTCCACCTTAATCTAATATTACTCCCAGTACCAGCCGCTTAGTTTAACCCAAGATTAGAAAGGAGTAACAGAACCTTCGGGAAGCGAGTGCCCAACGGCTACTATGCTTCGCTGCCTCTGCTCCCGTTCCTTTCTCAACTCTGTTGTCAGAGAACAGGGGGTATAATTGAAGGTAGTAGCGCTGATCCGTGTCTCGAAAGTCAACTAAACTGAGCATTACGTGTATTATAAGTTTGCTCTCTTGTTTACAATAGTCATTCTGAATAAATAAAGAAATAGTCTCGAAGAAAAACTATGAGTTTCATCCATGTGTGATCAACCACATCGCATGTGCTGTACTTAATCGTGCATGGTTTGTGTTAGAAGACTTGGATGTTTCCAACAATCTGTGGTTGCATTGCTCACTGTTCTTGCTCATCTCATTAGGCTGTGGTTCCGAGTCGTAGAGGCGCGTCACCCACTGGACTCGTGACCCGCGCGGTGGAAGCATGTGCGATCGTTGCAAGCAGACGACCGAGAGGGGTTACAGATCCAGGCCTCAACCGCTGGAGCAGGACACGGAGGCGGTGGGCTGGTGTCCGTGACTCCATGCCCACGATCCCCTCCGGGATCCACTATCCACACATCCATATGGAAATTGAAAAATCTACACGATTCGCGGCGTCGACGACTGCGTCCGCGAACCCCAACCATGTGTAGCAGCGCAACCACGCCGCATAAACAACTCTATCTCGATCGGCTCCAACCTTGCTGGCAGCTGCGCGGATCGAGCGCCTCTACCTTACACTTATCCGTGCAACGTTCCGGCTTCCTACTCCCGTCGTCGTCTTCCCCGGCTGAACCTGCTCGCCCGGCTCGCGCCACATTAACCTACCGATTTGGTTGGTGGAAGTGGAATCGCGCCGCCTATAAGTAGGGGCTGCTTTTCTGCTTGTGTTTCCAGACTCACAAGAATCACTCACCAGCGCAGTGTAGATCAAGCACTCACCGACCGGCTATGGCACGGGTTCAGCTTTACGTGGCCGCGACCTGCGCCGTGGTCCTCGCGCTCGCCGCGCCGTGCCTCGCCGGCGACCCCGACATGCTGCAGGACATCTGCCCCGCCGACACCATGTCCCGTGAGTTATCTATCAACTTCCTCGCTCTGCCTACCCGATCCGGCAAGAATGTAATGTACTTACAGACTCGTCGCTGATCCGTAACTGCGTGCTTGCTCGCTTGCAGCCATCAAGATCAACGGGTTCCCGTGCAAGGTGAACGCGTCGGTGGAGGACTTCGTGTCCGCGCGGCTCCGGAAACCGGGGAACACCAACAACCCGAACGGCGCGACGGTGACGGCGGCGAACGTGGAGAACTTCCCCGGCGTGAACACGCTCGGCGTGTCCATGGCGCGCATCGACTACGCGCCCGGCGGCCAGAACCCGCCGCACACGCACCCGCGCGCCACGGAGATCATCTTCGTCCTCGAGGGCACGCTCGAGGTCGGGTTCATCACCACCGCCAACAAGCTCTTCTCCAAGGTCATCGGTAAGGGGGATGTTTTCGTCTTCCCCCGTGGCCTCGTGCACTTCCAGCAGAACAGGGGACACGGCCCCGCCGCCGTCATCGCCGCGTTCAACAGCCAGCTCCAGGGAACGCAGGCCATCGCGGCCACGCTGTTCGGTGCGGCCCCGCCTGTGCCTTCTGACATCCTGGGCAAGGCCTTCAGGATCAACGATGGGCTGGTGAACGCAATCAAGGCCAAGTTCTAATAGTCGTTGCGCCTTCCGTGTATGTTTCTGAATAAATCACGTAGTATGTGATTGCTTGGCATTTGATGAACTGATGATCACTGAGTTATTATATAATTGATGTTCTACTTTGTTCTTGTTAGTTTAATTTGTTTGGAACATGTACAAATAAAATGAACACCTGAGAGTAAGCAAAACTTAAACATACTGGCTAAGACCTTCAGGATTGGCAACGGGCTGGTGGAGGCTATCAAGACCAAATTCATGCCCCAAGTCCTCGGATCACGAGTCTTCGACCGTTAGCATTTCTTAGTTTTTAATTTAAAGCTAATTTGAAACGTGTAAGGCATGATCTTCAAAGACACTTAGACATCTGTATGACATTAGCATACTCTCCATCCTAAAATGTTTTTTGCCGATTAGTTCAAATTTAACATAATAAAGTGAGTATATGTTCTTTGTCTTCCAGACACAATAAGCCCTCTTGCAAGAGTTTCTCGAGTCTCCATCTCTTTCCCCATGCTACAGTTCCAAAGCGGCAGCGGAAGGCGTTTCAGGCCCCTGCTCTGATCCGACCACTTCCCCTCCCCTCGAGCGACCTCACCGGCGCCGGAGGGGAAGGGGAAGCAGGATCTGGGGTAAGGGCTTGTACATAGCTAGTTCTAGGCTTAGTATTAGATTTGTAGATGCTAAATCTTCTTCCCTATGATGATTTTACATCAGATGGCTGCTAGTACGACTGCTTATGGTAAGAAAGATGTCGACGTTCTGACCACCGGCACAGTACGAAATACGATCGAGTGGGTGGTGTGCCTCCGTATTCGATGTGGCCTAGTATACGAAAGACTCAGTGAAGTTTTTTTACCTGGCTCGGGCCATCTCGAACGGTGTAAGGACTTACGTCCAGGGAGTGGTTTATATCAGTGGGTGAGTACAAAGGTCAGACTCTCTCTTTGGGAGAGAGCCCGGCGTCTGAGTTGTGGGGTGCCCGATGCACACGAACGGTGGCACGCGAGAGTTCAGGGCCAGAAAAAACCCCCCTCGATCGCCCCCCAACCCCCTTTATACAGGGCAGTCCGGGGTTACAAAATGGTGGGCCCTATGCGGTTTTACTGTCTCACTGACAGGTGGGTCCTCCATTGACGTCGTCATCACTCGTCACACCCGTGCAAGGGCGTGGCGCGTCGCGTCGCACGTCGCGCCGGGTACTGTAGTGTCAGTTCGGTACTGTAGCGTTAACCACAGTGTCGTCGGTCTTGTCCGTAGACTTCTGCGGCCCTCTCACGTCGCGGTGGACTAGGCCCGTCCCGTCGAGACGGCTGGCGGTGGGCCGCCGGAATAAATGCGACATAAATGCCGCACCTACCCCAGGGGTTGGCCACCGGGGGTTGGCCTTCGGAGGTCGGTCTCATTGTACGTCTTAGCGCTGTATGCGGCTAAGAATTGGCTTTCGTAGATCGTTGGCTCGGGGGTCAGACCGCACGTTCGTGCTTCGTCGTCCGACCGCAAAACCCCTCGGGGTATTGGCCCACGTATACGAGTATGGGTCAGTGAGTACCCGGGTACATGATCCTGACAGTAGCCCCCGAGCCTGGCACCATTTGCGACCTCCGTTAGAGCGGCGCTAGGCTGATCGCAGAGAGCTCGACGCTCTGATCCTTCGAGATCGGTCCGTGGGATCGGTCGCAGGCTGGGTCGTTGCGGTGTCTATCGTTCGTTGATGGTTGATCGTAGGGGTGCACGCGAGGGCGCCCTACGGGCCTAGCCACCGAGCCCGGGGGCGATCCGCGGGCTGACCGTGGGCTTAACCGCCATTCGCCGTTCCGACTGTCGGGGTCGCTCTCGGTCTTTTGTTCGGAAAAATGTCTAAGACAGGCCAGTTCGATCTGGCCTCTGCCCATGATCAGCATCGCGCCTAGACCGAGGGCCATGATCAGCGCCCGGACGTTTGGATCGACCAAATGGCCTCGGCTGTCGACCCGTCGACCGTGGGAAGCCTCGTTCGCGTGCTTCCCCTTATTTGGACTCCTCGTAACGGTCACGGGGTCTTTGAACTTGTATTTTTTCTTCTCTGATTTTCGTAGGTCTTCGAACTGACGGTCCCTTCGCAGGACAATCTTCATGTTGCCCTGGGTCAGCCTCCTCGCGGGTTCGCCTCCCAGTCGGAGGTCGATGCCCTGCGGTAGGAGTTGGCGAAGGCCCGAGCCGAGTCGGGGGAGACGGTGGCCGACCAGCGCTTCCAACTCCACGTCGCCCAAGAGTCGAGCCGCATCGCCCTCGAGGATGCCAACAAAGCGCGCATGGAGGTGGTGGCCTCCGACGCCCGGGCTAGCCGGGTGGCGGCGGCCCTCGAGCAGACCAACGGCACTATCGTCGGTAAGCCGTGAGTTGTGTTTGTCCGAGGTCGGGGTCAGACTCTAATTCGTGTTGTTGCAGGGCTTCGTCGCCAAGCCTCTGAGCATGACACTGAGATGCGGCATCTCGGACTCCTTCATCAGCATGCGGATGGGGCCCACTTGGCCTTGGAGCAGACGGTCCGGATCGTCAAAGAGGAGCGCGCCCGTGCCTTTGAGCAGGTCGACCTTCTGAAATCGGAGAGGGTCGTGCTCCAGTCCGAGGATGAGCGAGCGACGGCGGAGCTCGAGCAGACGCGCCAAGGGGCCGTTGGAGTTTAGGAGGAGCTCTCAACGGCCCAGGTCCGGAACGAGCGGCTTCAAAAGAGCCTGGACCGGGCGGAGCAGGCTGCCGAGATTGTCAAGAAGGAGCGAAACGGTAAGGGTGGACCCCTTTTTTCCCTTTGCTCCGTCGTTTGGCGTCGTTTTGCTGACACAGTTTTGATTGCAGACTTGGCGGGTGAACTTCAAGCCCTGAGGTCAGCGGGCTGGGGTCTTCTGAAGGGGTTATACTCCGACGTGCAAGAGGACTCCGCCCCGTCAGGGGTCATTACGCACGCCCTGCAGTACCTGCCGGAGGTTGTCGCCGATGTCATCGTGAGGGCGTTGGAAGACGGGTCAGCCCTGACGCTGGCCCGCTTCCACTATCCGGACGCGAACTTCGGTAGGGTCATCGAGGGTTTTGCATCCGGCTACACGGACGAGCAGTTGGACGCGCTCACGTTGGATATGCAGGAGCCGGGAGCGAAGGCCGTCGCCGACTTTAAGACGGAGAACTTTTGCCCGAGCGGTTTGGTTCGTTCCCCTATATAGAGTCAAGTTTGTAAAAGGTCATGTCTTGTGTAATGAAAGACATCAATGCATAAATTATCATTGCACGAATGAGTCCAAGTTTTCGACCCCTTTTCGCTGTTACTTTGCGAATGTTTTTCACGTTTCATTGGGCGTCAATCAAACGAACGGGTCGAGTATAGCTCGTAGGGTCGGGTGTCGGGCCCGATACAGTCGTAGAGCGTCATCGGCTCCCGATCGTTGATAGCATAGCCGCGAGGAGACTTAAAACGAAAAACATGCGCAAAGTTTGTTACGTCCGGGGGTCACCCGTGAGCTCGGCGCGGGCCGGAGATCCGACCCCGAAGAAACAGAGCGAGGATCAAGTCAGCGAAAAAAACGAGACGCAAAAGGTCAACGGGGAGCGGTGCCTCGGCACAACAAATCGAAAAAAGACGAGCGAGGTCGGACGTTTCGACACTCGGGAGGGCGGAGCCAAGTAGCCCCCGGGTGCGGGACGGGACTGGGGCGGCCACGGTTTGCAGCTCAAAAATGATAAGCGCGAGTAAGTTGCGAGAACTTAGCTGTTTTCATCAAGTGTAGAACCTTCGGAGGCTCTCGATGTTTCACGTGTTCTCGAGCTCTCGGCCGTCCTCGGTTGCTAACTTGTAAGCGCCGGGCCTCAAGACTCGCTTGATTACAAAGGGTCTCTCCCAAGAGGGCGACATCTTATGCTGGTTGTCTTTCATTTGCACCCTTCTCAGCACCAGGTCTCTTACGTTTAACGTCCGACCCTAGACGCGCCGAGCGTTTAGTCGTCGTAGTCTTTGCTGATACTTGGCGGATTGTAGGAGGGCGACTTCGCGCGCCTCTTGCAGCTGGTCAAGAGTGTCTTGCCGTGCGTTTTGCCACCTTTCCTCGTTGTAGGCTCGAACTCGCAGAGAGTCGTAGTCGAGGTCGGTTGGCAGCATCGCTTCTGCTCCAAATGTCATGAAAAACGGTGTGAACCCGATGGTTCTGTTGGGGGTCGTTCGCAGACCCCAGAGGACTGACGGGAGTTCGCTGATCCATCGTCCAACCGCCTGCTTGACGGAGTCGTAAATCTGAGGCTTTAGTCCTTGGAGCACCATCCCGTTGGCCCGCTCGACCTGCCCGTTCGTCCTTGGGTGCGCCACGGAGGTGAAATCCAGCCGAATGTGGTACTCGTCGCAGAATTCTCGGAATTGTCGACCGGTGAACTGTGCTCCATTGTCTGTGATGATGGAGTTCGAAACCCTAAACCGATAGATGATGTTGTGGAGGAAATCGACCGCCCGGATTGAAGTAATCTTGGACACCGGCTTGGCCTCGATCCATTTGGTAAACTTGTCAATGGCGACAAAAAGACGGGTGAAGCCGTCAGGTGCCTTTTTGAACGGTCCGAGGATGTCGAGTCCCCAGACAGCGAAGGGCCAGGCGATCGAGATCGTCTGGAGCTCCAGGACCGGCAGGTGCGTTTGCTGGGCGTAGAATTGGCAGCCTTGGCAAATTCGAACGAGTTTTTCGGCGTCGGCTACTGCCGTTGGCCAATAGAAGCCTTGACAGAAAGTCTTGCCGACCAGAGTCCTATGGCCGACGTGACGACCGCAAACGCCCGAGTGGATGTCGTCGAGCAGGTGCATGCCTTCCTCCAGAGGGATGTAGCGCTGCAGTACGTCACTCATGCTTCGTTTGTAGAGCTCGCCATCTAAGATGACGTAGGCTTTGGCTCGGCGCGCGACCCTTCTAGCTTCGTTAACGTCGGCCAGAAGAGTGCCATCTTGAAGGTCGGTGAAGATATCGCGGGACCAGTCGGGGGCGACGGCCATTACCTCCGCCCCCGGATCTGGGGTCGGCTCGCTGCTCGTGTCCTTGATGGGCGAGTCTTCCTTGATCCTAATGGAAGGCTTGGTGAGGACTTCAAGAAAAATGCTATCGGGAATCGGCTCACGCTCCGAGCCCATCTTGGCGAGGGCGTCGGCGGCCTCGTTGTCTCGATTTAGAATGTGACGGAGTTCGAGCCCATCGAACTTGTCTTCGAGTTTGCGGACCTCTTGACAGTATGTCTCCATCCTCCGGTCTCGACAGCTGGAGGTCTTCATGACTTGGTTGACGACCAGCTCGGAGTCGCCCTTGACGTAGAGTCGCGGGACGCCGAGGGTAATGACCATTCGTAGGCCGTGGAGCAAGGCCTCATACTCGATCACGTTGTTGGAGGCGTGAAACTGTAACTACAATACGTAGCGAAATTTGTCTCCCCTCGAGAAGATTAGGACGACCCCAATCCCCGCGCCCTTGAGCATGCAGGACCCGTCGAAGTACAACGTCCAGTACTCGATCCTGCCGGGGGTCGATGGTTCCTGAGTCTCGGTCCATTCGGCGACGAACTCGGCTAGGGTCTGAGACTTAATGGCCTGCCGAGAGACGAAGGCGACGTCGAGCCTCATGAGCTCCATGGCCCACGTGGCTATGCGTCCGACCGTGTCTTTGCCGCTGACGATCTCCCCGAGTGGGAAGCCAGTGACCACTTGGACGGAGTGGCTCGTGAAGTAGTGCCGTAGCTTGCGGCTTGTGATGAGGACGGTGTAGATCAGCATCTCCACCTGGGCGTACCGAGTCTTGGTGTCGACCAGCACCTCGCTGATGAAGTAGACATGCCGCTGAACAGGTAGAGCCCGACCCTCTTCGCTCCGTACGATGACGAGGACGGTGCTGACAACTTTGAAAGTCGCCGCAATATAGAGGAGGAGCGGCTCTCCCAGAGTCAGGGACGTGGGGATCGGTGGCGATGACAGCAGGGTCTTGAGCCGTTTGAAGGCTTCCTGGGCCTCAGCGGTCCAAGCGAAGCGCTCTGTCTTTTGTAGCAGTCAGTAGAAAGGCATTGCTTTCTCCTCGACCCTCGAGATGAAGCGACTGAGGGCCGTCAAGCACCCAGTTAGCCTCTGGACACCCTTGACGTTGTTGATGGGCCCGAGGTTGAGGATGACGGAAATTTTCTCGAGGTTCGCTTCAATCCCTCGCTCGGAGATGACGAAGCCAAGCAGTTTGCCCGAGGGTACCCAAAAACACATTTCTTGGGGTTCAGCTTGATCCGATATCACCGGAGGTTCGCGAACGTTTCCTCTAGATCTTGGACGAGGTCGGAGGCCCGCCGAGTCTTGATGACGATGTCGTCGACGTAGACCTCCAGATTTCGACCTAGCTGGTCGTGAAAACACTTCTGCATGCAGCGCTAGTACGTGGCGCTGGCATTCTTGAGCCCGAACGGCATCGTGACGTAGTAGAAGGATCCGAAGGGCGTGATGAAAGACGTGACCGATCGATCGGACTTGCGCATGGAAATCTGATGATACCCGGAGTACGCGTCAAAGAAGCTGAGGGTTTCGCACCCGACGGTGGAGTCCACCACTTGGTCGATGCGCGGGAGAGGAAAGGAGTCCTTCGGGCAGGCCTTGTTGAGACTCGTATAGTCAACGCACATCCTCTATTGCCCGATCTTCTTTTTAACCATCACAGGGTTAGTCAGCCACTCGGGGTGGTAGACCTCTTGAATGAACTTAGCGTCTAGGAGCTTCGTCAATTCTTCCCCGATGGCCCGGTGCTTCTCGTCGTCGAAACGCCGTAGTCGTTGCTTGACGGGCCGAGAGCCTGGTATGATATCGAGTGAGTGCTCGGCGATTTCTCTCGGGATGCTGGGCATGTTCGAGGGTGCCCAGGCGAAAACGTTCCGATTTTGAGTCAGGAAGTCGACGAGCGCGCTTTTCTATTTGCGAGAGAGCGCTGTTCTGACCCTAGCCTTCTTGGAGGGGTCGGTGGTGTCAAGCGCCACCTCCTTGGAGTCATCGGCGGGCTTGAAGGAGGTCGAAGACGAGGCCTTGCGGTCGAGCGTCGGGGCCGACCCCTTGGTCTTGCGGATCTCGTCCAGCTTGGTCGAGCCAGAACGGGCGACGGCTAGCTCGAAGCTCTCCTGTTCGCAAGCGAGGGCGTGCTGGAAGTGCGAAAAGACAATGATGACGCCCTTCGGCCCAAGCATCTTCAGCTTGAGGTAGACGTAGTTGGGGACGACTATGAACTTCGCGTAGCATGGCCGGCCCAGGATGGCGTGGTAGGCGCCGGTGAAGTCGACCACCTCGAAGGTGAGCGATTCGGTCCAGAAGTTGCTCCGGTCGCCAAATGTGACCGGGAGCGTAATCTGCCCGAGGGGCGTTGCGTAGCCCTCGGGGACGACCCCGTGAAACGGAGCGTGACTCGGGCGGAGGTTGACCTCCGTCAGCTTCATCGCCCTGAAAGCATCGGCATATAGGATGTTGAGGGCGCTCCCTCCATCCATGAAGACCTTCGTCAGACGTATGGAGCCGACGATGGGGTTGAGCACTAGCGGATGGCGCCCAGATTGTGGAACATGGTCGGGGTGGTCGGCCCGGTCGAAGATGATTGGGGCCTCGGACCACTTGAAATAGCGGGGGACCGCGGGATCGGTCACGTTGATCTCCCGTCAAGTCCTCTTCTGCTGGCGGCGAGACTCGTTATAGGCATCGGGGCCGCTGAAGATCATGAGACAGTCCTCCGGCTCAGGGAAGGCTGCGCCGGCATCGTCCTCGGCCCCTTTGGCTCGAGGGTCGGCCTTAGGAGCCGAGGAGTCGGGTTGGAACCCGCTTTTGAAGAACCTCCTTGCCAAGTGGCAATTCTGGAGGATGTACTTGACAGGTACGGAGTGGTTGGGACAGGGTCGATCAAGCATCTTCTCAAAGTGACCATCGTGATTGGCCGGCTTCTTGGCTGGGGGTTGGGCCAGCCGGTCAGCGACAGCCACGAAGTCGTCGTCATGGCGTCGGCCCTTCCCTTTTTTGCGGCTCGAACTGCCGCCGCCTCGCTCGTTGCGGCGGTCGACGTGTCGGTCGAAGAGTTGATCGTCCTGACGGTCGGTCCTGGACCTCTCCTTGTCTTTTGCCCGGCTTCGATCGAAGTTAGCCTACACGGCCTCCTCCCCGGTGGCGAAGGTCGTGGCGATGTCCGTCTGAGGGTTCCTGCGGCCCAGCTTGTGGACGAGCGTCTTGAACTTCGCTCCGTAGGTGAAGGCGCTGATGATGTCGGGCAGCTCGTTGCGCTTTCGCGAGAAGCGCTGGACGTAGTCTCGAAGCGACTCGCCGGGCTCCTGCTTGCAGTTTTTAAGATACCAGGAATTACCTAGACGCGTGTAGGTTCCCTAGAAGTTACCGACGAAAATGCGATGCAGGTCACCCCAGTCTTGAATGCAGCCCTCGGAGAGGTGTTCGAACCATCCTCTGGCCGAGTCGGTGAGGAAGAGAGGCAGGTATTGAATGGAGAACATGTCGTCCGCTCCTTCGGCCCTTCAGGCGAGACGGTAGTCTTCAAGCCAATGGACGGGGTTCGTTTTCCCGTTGTATCGGCTCATGATAGTCGGGACGCGAAATCTTTGCGGTAACTCCGCGCGCCGAATGAGCGGTTCGAACGCTCTGGGCCCGACCCCATCAGGGCTTGGGCTCCTGGAATCGAAGGTGCGGCGTCGGTAGTAGTGGTCAAAGGAGCGCCTCCGCCAAGACTCGGCGCGAAGCTCGCTCCTGGCCTGTGTCAGGCTTTGATGATGCTGCGGGCGTCGCGATCGGGGCCGAGCCGTGGCTGGACCGATCCCATGTGGTGCCGAGGGTTTCGCTCCTCGGCCCGGCTGTCGCGCGCCAGATCGGCGATTGCTTCGTGTCCGACTGCTGGGGCCGGAGAGATGCTTCTGGTTGCGGAAGCGCGCTATCGAGGTAAATGCGCACGCGGTCGTACACTTCCCTCAGCGCTGGATCTTCGTGTGCAGCAGTCTCGTTGAGGACGCACGCTGCTGCCGCAAGGTTCTCAAGTGGAGTGCCGAAGTTTGGCGGCCCTCCAGCCACGATCCGCTGGTGAGTGGACCGCCCCCGGGCCCGAGCGGCGTCGCTAGGTTCGGCTATAGCTTTACCGCGAGGCTCGGGGCTACCGGTTCGTCTCGGGTGCGGCCGAGCCTGATCAACAGCGTCCACCGTGGGACGTGGAGACGGGTTGGCACCCGGCATGTTGCCGGGAGTCGTCGGCTCCCCGCTCTTAGGGGCGTGGAGAGTGAAGCACTCCCTCGATGAGTCGTGCCCCAAAACGGCATGGCTTCGCCGGCGTCGCGTGGTGCGCTTCCTGCGCAGAGTCTGAAGGCGAAGCTCGCCGCCTTCGTTGGCGATGAAGTTCAGGCTTCCGAAACAGAATACCTGTCCAGAGGCGAAAGTTGGGACGCGCCACGACCAGCCAGCTTCGGTGATGGCGACCGTGAAATCTCCGAAGCGAAGGTGGGAGACCGAAGTGTTTCCCACAACGACGAAGAAGGAAGCCATCGAAAAGGCGAAGCGAGCGCACACCAAGAAAGGCCTCTTACCTGCGCGCCATCTGTTGGTGTTCTGACCACCGGCACAGTACGAAATACGATCGAAGGGGTGGTGTGCCTCCGTATTCGATGTCACCTAGTCTACGGAAGACTCAATGGGGGGGTTTTTACCTGGTTTAGGCCACCTCGAACGGTGTAAGGCCCTACGTCTAGTGTAGCGCACCCCGTTTCTGAGATGCACTGTGATACACGTATCAGTCCCTGGATCAGTAGCTGATACGCACAACACAACAGAATGTATATCGAAAGCATACTTCGAAAGAAAAAAACTAACCTGAGACAGGACTTTTAGTGGCCACACCATGAGGATCTCTACGATCCTACACCGGTTGACCAACTAAAAGCAGAGCAGGCAGCGAAACATCAGGGCCCAAATCCACAAGCAGACTTGGAAAGCAGAACGAAACCAGCACAACATCTACGCAATCCTCACTGTCTAAAACCACAAATGCAGGCGGGTGAGTACATAAGGTACTCCGCAAGCTCCAACACTAAGTGAAGGTATAAATACAGATGCACATTGGTTGTAGCAAGGAGGAGGCAGCAAGGTCCATGTTGCCAGACAGCCAGTTTTATGCAAGGTTCACTACAGAAGATTTTAAAAAGGGAGTGAAAGCCTTTATTATCCATAATTTAATAAGTTGGACCTGGGGGAGTATAAACCGTTCCCGCCAGTTCCTAAGTTTTAACTGGAAGGGCCTCCACTATCCCCTTCAGACACTTTCCAAAACACGGGTAGCTACACCCACTCACACATCAAGGCAGTATAGAAAATCTAATCGTAAGGCGCCCGAACAGTAGCATGTCAATACCGTGACAACGGCCTATCCGGAAGGATTTTTAACTCTGCAGATGTTGTACACTGTACCCACAGGTTATGCTACTCCTGATCATTAGAGTTGCATAACGCCTATCCCAGATCTACGCAGTTTTCCACAGATTCCACCCAAGGTGCAAACAGGGGCCATCCCTCAGGGTTTTCCAGGCCGTCGATGATGCGTCGGTACATTCCCGGAGCCGGGTCGTGAATATTCACCACATTCACGCCTTTTCCTGGTCCCCTCCAATCCCCGGGTATTACCAAACCAGGGGCTATATCCGTGGGCTTACGCTCTCGTGACGCGGGTAATTACCGTCGAAGGTCAGGCAGCGAGTTCTCTCACGCCCTTCTTCTGTTCCCTTGTGTCTTCACTACCGACCCCCAGTGGTTCGATGTGGAAGGAATACGTAGAGGGAATAAGTCCTGCCCAAAATGTACAGGTTCTGTGATTGCACGGGAATTACCAAGTCGAGGGCTAATGAACCGGTCCTTATATGGCAGGGGTGGCGGTCTCGTCCACGGCAGGTGGACCACAGCGAAGCTTACACACCTATCACCATCACCTCAGGTGAGCCCCACCCCATAGCCAGAAACATCCCCTCTTCACCTAGCACTAGTTGTTCTAATTCCGCCCCCTTTTATTTGTACTCACACCACCAACTCTTTCAACTCATTTTGCAAATTAATGGTATATGGTGCGGCGGTGCGGAGCACCGTAAATGGGGTCTTAAGCAGATCTAGTACAAGGTAATATCCGTTTCGTAAAACTATCTAGGAACGAAATCCCTATGGCTATCAAGGACACTTCGTCAATGGTTTTCAAGGAAGGTTTCATATCTATACAGCAAGTTACTGACATAAATATAAATACATAAGAACAAGTAGGATTATGACTAACACAATGTTTCAAACCAAAATATTATGCATAGCAGAATAAATAGGCGCTATAGGAGCATTAGCAAAATATAGGTTCCAATATGAGGTTAGAGCTTGCCTGCAAATTCCTTAATCTTCAAGCTTGAGGTTGGAAGCTTCTTCTTCAAGATCTCAAACTTCAATCTCTGGCTTTGCGTCCAATCTACGAGCTTCTCTTCATACGTAGACCTTCTGGTTCCGCTTGAGGTTTGACTCTTTCTTACACTCAACGTTATCTACGCGAAGGAAAAGCCTAGTAAAACTACTGCGAAAGAAACAAGACTCAAGAAGGAGCGATAAAATCCAAAGAACTTCAACTAAGAATCAGCTAACACCGCGAGAAAAACTTAGGGCAAGTCATGTATGTTGCGGTGCCTATTGACTTAGAGTGAGGTTCAATGAAGGGTTAACATGCATTCTCGCTAGTACGAGCGGGAACGCGGTGTGTAGTTTTTGTCATTTTGTGCATACCTTAATAATTTAGAATTATTTACTACTTGTTGGCAATTAGATTTATTCTAATTGATACTTAGTGCTTAAGCTATATCGTGAGTGCACGGTGTGTGATTCCGAGAAATGGGCTCATGAATGAGTTATCCGTGCGTACCGTGCACTTGCACTTATTGTTGATCTGTACTTATATCGAAGTGTCATTGTTTTAATATGTGAACGTGACCTATGACTGTACGTGTACTAGTGTGTGCTAATGCAAGATAGATGCATAAGTATTCTAATCAGTATATGCTTATTCTTAACATGCTCGTAGGTGGTCGTGTATCTAGTTATTAACTATCTAGTTATGCTGCTAGTGCGAGTAGGTGACACGTGCACCAACATGTGCTGATGTGTTGAACGTGCTTTCTGGTGACTAGTTCCTTGACTATATTATACAATTGAACTCCTACACTAAGTAGATGGTATTACTTTTGGTGTGGTGATGGGCATACTAACATCATTAACTATCTAGTTTGCACCCACCCGAGTGTTTTACTTTAGGTAATTAATGATCAATCACCTAGTTTAATGTATATAGTTAAACTTTTAAAACTAGCAAGTGGTACATGTGTGGGTGAATGCAAGACAGAATGCTTATAGGCTGCCATCTAAGTAATCATTTACTTTCTATTTAACTATTAATCATATGATTCTAACCTTAGACTTGATTACTTAGTGCTAACATGGATATGCATACTAAGGTGTGCTAAATAATGAGGTTATGCTATGCTGTGGCGTGCTTTAGCTAGTATAAATCTATGCTTAGAATGCATCATAGTTAAAGACTTGCACTAACAACGATAAAACTAAAAGAAGGAACAACGATTAAACTCAGCGAAGGACTTACTGTTAAAACAAACCAGCAAGATCGAATTTTGGCTGAGGTTTGGATGATTCGATGTGGTGGAGCTTGAGATAATGGTTCCAATGGCACCAAGATCATTGAAAACTTAGTTAAGATGTAGCGGTGGTGAGCCAAACAAGGTGTTCATGATGGAAAACAGGAAATCTCCCCCATGGACACGCTACCCGGCATGTGTCCACAGCTGTCGGGTGTGTGTGCAGGCGTGAAACAGGGGACGAACCTCGTGGTGATGTTGCCTGCTGGTCTGTGACCAAAAACTGGCAAAGGCTGCATGGACACATGGCTCGGCCTGTGTCCACGGCCTCTAGACACCTGCGTGTCCAGAATTGAGATTTCTTCGTGGACACAGAGTTCTGTGACGTGTTCGTGGACACGTGAACATGTGAGCTGTGATCGTGTCCGTGGACATGTGGACTGTGACCGTGTCCGTGGACACGTGAACTGTGACGTGTCCGTGGACACGTGAAAGTGAAAGTTCGGGTTTTGTGGAAGTTCGGAGATTCGTGGACACGTGAGAGTGGAAGTTCGGTGTTTTGCGGAAGTTCGGGGATTCGTGGATACGGGAAAGTTCGGGGTTCACGGAAAGTTCGGAGTTTTTCGTGGACACGGGAAAGTTCGGGGTTCACGGAAAAGTTCGGGGTTCACAGGAAGTTCGGGGTTCACGGAAAGTTCGGGGTTCACGGGTAAGTTCGGGGTTCACGGAAAG
>BCLG01000716.1:93894-114501 GCA_001602295.1 Zoysia matrella | reverse complement strand
TGGAGGTCGGCTTTATCACCACCGCCGACAAGCTGTTCAGCAAGATCATCACCAAGGGCGACGTCTTCGTCTTCCCGCGCGGCCTCGTGCACTTCCAGCAGAACAGGGGCAAGGGTCCGGCAGCCGTCATCGCCGGCTTCAACAGCCAGCTCCAGGGCACGCAGGTCGTCGCCGCCACGCTGTTCGGCGCCATGCCGCCCGTGCCATCCGACATCCTGGCCAGGGCCTTCAGAATCAACAATGAGCTCGTGGATCTGATCAAGCACCGGTTCTAGTAGCCAGTCATGGCTCCTTCGGTGTGCTGCTTTCTTAATTCTCGGAATAAATCACGTATGCTGATCGCTTGGTATGTGATAAGCATTGAGTGATCGCAGTGTGCAGTGGTGTTGTTCCCATCGTTCTGTTAACTTGCTTGTTAGCCCGCGCACTTATGTGGCTGCTATAAATAAAATACAGTAATTGAGTGATTTTGTGTAATCTTCTATGTCTCATGCTTGCATTTTCATTCCTATTTGCATACTTGCGTGCGCTATGGGATTGTTCCATCATGCAAAGTTGGCGCCACAAAATTTATATGGCATCCGTGTCATAAATATTTTTTTTTCACCTCAACGCATGTGCTCACCTCCTCATTCTTAATGAACTAGCAATGCCCCTGCCCATCAGACCATGACATCCGGACCATGTATTTTTTTTATTCGATAATAAAGGCAGATTTTAAAATAAACCCAAATAAATATGGACCGTTCATTTACACAAATCTCGATGCTTAAATTATTCTTTTATCTCCTAGGAGGTAAAAGTTTTTTAATATTTATTAATTGCTGAATAATTCAATTTGAAAAGTTATTGCTGGTTTTGGTAAGTGACGATAATCAGGGGCATATTTCCTTATACAAATCAACGGTTGAGATCGAATTCGTGTCTTACCTCTTAAAAGGTGAAAGAACATCACTTGGTCTATTTTAGAAGGACTCTAATAAAAAAAATCTACCTTCTCGTCAACCATATATGTAAGCTTCGAAAAAGGGATTATTTCAACTTGTCTACCTTGCCCCTGGGGATGTACTCTAGGTTTGATCCTTTCTTGACAAAGGGCTAGTAAAATGTGATCATCTTTTTTTCTTCTTTAAATGAGTTCTAAGATAGTGAAGGGGAGCTCTAGCGCAGCCATAAAGGCCATGCCTTGTGATCATGAGGTCATAAGTTTGAGTCTTAAAAACAGACTCTTACACAAATGTAATGAAAACTATGTTAAAAAAAACCTAAAATGGCCGGACACTTGTCCAAAACTATGCAAGCGAGAGCTACATGCACGGGCTGCCCATTTTTGAGTTCTAAGACGGCACATGTTGCGACTTGAGCAAAGTTTGGTGTTTCTCCTTATGGGTATAAGAGTGCTCGAGTCCAATTTGATTCCTGCTCCTTGGCATCACCAATCAGGAAAAGTGGTGAATATGTTTTTTTTTTCCTTTGCATCATGTTTTTAAGCCATTGATGTATAAGTGGCTTTCATTTTTCAAAAACTTTATTGAACAAAATAATGAAGAGCAATTTCGATTACATTTGTCAGCACCCGTCGATGTCAGAAAGTTGACATCAAAAGTTCATGATTTTGTCAAAAGGCGTGGAAGCAAATCAAGCTTTCCTAACGAACCAAACCTAAAAGAGTACGAACTGGGCATGCATGTCCTTAAGATAATCTTACTAGTCCTTGTTTTCGTACTAATTAATGAAGGAGTAGTACCTCGGTCTAAGCACAATGCCAGGTAGGAGTACATAACATGGGGCAGGTAAGAGGTGAGCGACCTAGCGCTGCAGAAGCAGTGGAAAGGGTTTATAGGACAGGGAATGACGTGTGTTAGACTTGGCCTTGTCATGCGTAAGCATCATATGAAGCATGTCTGACAGAGACAGCCTAACTGATGATTCGAGATTGTTAGCACCAGGAACCAGCATCTGTTAATGGATTATGCATGAGGCATCACTGCAAGGGTTGAGTGCGTGGGTCGTGACGATGTCTGCTGTTAATATGTAACGTGATTATTCCCATGACCGGGCGCTTATGTCAGAAGAAGGTGAGATTTGTGATTTTCACAAGTTTGTTTGGCAGAACCGCGCTCCACCCCGTGTCCGCTTCTCACCTGGCTCCTGATCAATGAGCAGATCTAGTGCAAGGAGAAGCGGTGTGCGACATCTGCTCCGATGAAGATGAGATGCCCAACCACCTGGTCCTGGAATGCCGCTTCGCACGCTCCTTCTGGGGACCTATCGGCGTCACATTGCCTGCCTCTACGACGGTGTCTGACTTGTGGGAAATCCCAGTTCCTGCCGAAGTTCTTGCTCTTGTGATTCCTTTATCATCCTGTGTTATTGGCATTTGTGGAAACATCGGCACGATGTTTTCTTCTGGCACCTTAGAGCCGTCCCTTTCCTGTCTTTTGATTCAATGTAAAGAGGCTGCCGTGTTGTGGCACCATCGGATGCCTCTCACTGACTATGGTTTCAAGTTCTATCTCCCTCTTTGTAAAATGTTTTCTCTGCTTCTCTGCTGTAAACCTCTAGGTGTCACGCGACGACGGAACGGAGGACGAATCGCTTACGTCAGGACCGGACCGCCGACAGTCCATGATATCCTTACGGCGCCATGCACGCAGGATAGTGGAGCAGTTCGCCTAGACCGCGTAAACAAATCCCTAGGGCAGCGCAGCCTCTGCTGTCCTCTACCACCCCGTTGCCATCCTCGGCTAACCTGCCCACCCCACCATGCGTGTCTTATGCACTGAGCAGGCTAGTGAGAGCCCCTGCTATAAGTAAGGCCTCCTGGCCCTGCTTGTTTCCCACAACCCAGGACGAGTCAGTCACTCATCGACCCAGTGTTTGAGGAAGCCGAAGGCAGCTACCATCCACTAACGGTCCTCATGGCAAGGATTCACCTCTACGTCGCCGCGGCCTGCACCGTCGTCCTAGCGCTCGCACCGTCGACTTCCCTTGCCGGGGACCCCGACATGCTGCAGGACATCTGCCCCGCCGACCGCATGTCTCGTGAGTACTTATATCTATGCATGTTCGAATTGCCAATTACGTTCCGTGCTAGCTGTTCCGGCCGATCCGATCCGGCAAGATTGTACTCCTATTGTGTTGATTAAACTGCTGCTGAATGCTGATCTGCTCGCATCGCAGCCATCACCATCAACGGGTTCCCGTGCAAGGCGAACCCATCGGTGGGCGACTTCGTCTCCGCGCGGCTCCGGAACCCCGGCGACACCAACAACCCGAACGGCTCCAACGTGACCACGGCCAACGTGGAGAACTTCCCCGGCGTGAACACGCTGGGCGTGTCGATGGCGCGCATCGACTACGCGCCGGGCGGGCTCAACCCGCCGCACACGCACCCGCGCGCCACCGAGATCATCTTCGTCCTCGAGGGCGTCCTGGAGGTCGGCTTTATCACCACCGCCGACAAGCTGTTCAGCAAGATCATCACCAAGGGCGACGTCTTCGTCTTCCCGCGCGGCCTCGTGCACTTCCAGCAGAACAGGGGCAAGGGTCCGGCAGCCGTCATCGCCGGCTTCAACAGCCAGCTCCAGGGCACGCAGGTCGTCGCCGCCACGCTGTTCGGCGCCATGCCGCCTGTGCCATCCGACATCCTCGCCAGGGCTTTCAGAATCAACAATGAGCTCGTGGATTTCATCAAGCACAGGTTCTAGTGGCCAGTCATGCATGGCTCCTTCCGTGCAGTGTGCTGCTTTCTCAAGTCTCGGAATAAATCACGTATGCTGATCGCCTGGTATGTGTGTGGTCAGCATTGAGTGATCGCAGTGTGCAGTGGGATTGTTCCGTCTTTCTGTTAACTTGCTTGTTAGCCCGCGCACTTGCGTGGCTACTATAAATAAAATCACCATATATAGTTTTGTGTTGTCTTCTATGTCTCATGCTTGCATTTTCATTCCTATTTGCGCACTTGCGTGCGCAGTGGCATATATTGTTCCATCTTTTTTGCGAAATGACGAACAAAGATACTAGTAAAATGCAATTTGGTTCCTACATACCAAAGGCGCTGTCAAAGCTACTAGTAAAATGCAATTTGGTACTGACGAACAAACGATCGAAATATTTCATCCAAAGAAAATGTAAAGCAAGAACAAATCGAGATCCAAACTCGATGAGCATGCTCCTGTCACCATCCACCCAACCACTCCCGGTGATGCCTAATCTATCATCAGGACAACATATGTTGTTTGCCGGTGGTGACAGAAATCATCAGTTAAGCCGTCTGCGTCAGGCACCTGCTACATGGAGTTTTTTAAATTTCTGATACATGCTAGTACTGAGAAAACCAGCACACGTCATTTCCCCGTCTAGTCTTCTTGAGAAAATCAGCTATATATCCTGAAATGAAAGATATAAATATTTTTACATTTAGATAAAGTGAATTTTTTAAACTTTTGCTAATAATATCTAGAAATTTACATAATTTCTAATGGAAAATATATTTTTTATGAAAACTTATTTTATGATGAATCAAAAATATAATTTTTATATAATAAAGCATTATTAATTATACATCATTAGTGATCAAAATGATAAAAGTTTGACTTTGATTAAGAACGGAGGGAGTAGCTCACTTATCTCCACCTAGGCGGCAAAGAGGATATGCTTTCCTCAGTCGTTGATCAAAGTGATAAAAATTTGACTTTTACTAAATTTAAAAATATTTATATTTTAGAATAAAAGGAGTAGCTCACTTATCTCTGCCTAGGCAGCAAAGAGGATATGTTTTTGCTGAGTCGTTGGTCAAATTAATAAAATTTTGACTTTGACTAAATTTTAAAATAGCTTATATTTTATATCGAAGGGAGTAGCTCACTTGTCTCTGCCTAAGCGGCAAAGAGTTATGCTTTGCTGAGTCGATTGCTCTCAGTCGATCGTCTCCGATCCTTTGTGAACTTTGATGGAATGAGCAGTGAGTGAGACCATAGGCAGGCCGCAGGGGCGGATCCAAGGGGGGTGCTGCCCCCGCTGCAGCAACCCCCCCCCCCCCCCCCCCCCCTCCCCTCCTTTCTTAGATGTTCTACTTATATAAGTACTAATTAAGCTGGGTAAATTATATGCTAAAAAGCTCATTTTGATGTTTAACAAGAAGATTAGCACCTTTGATTAAATCCGGATCCGCTCCTGGCAGGCCGTGTCGAAGCAACAGGCTAGAAAACGTACTGGTGCTTATTATTGAACGAAACATCATTGTATTCCCCGAAGGGTGGCGTTTGGCAATCCGGAATCGGAGGATGGGTTAGGAATTGAGAAAAAAAAATGAGTGGTTGAGATTTAACAAAATAAATGAATAAACAGTTCTGATTTTTTTTCATTTCCAATCACATCCCTATTTCCCATTTCCAAACAGCACCTAGAAGTTTATGATGCCTGGTTATAATTAGAAGGATTAACCCTGAATTCAACTTCAGAAGGAAAACAAAAAGGCTACGACATTTGCAACGAGCCATCCACGTTACATGTGCGAACGAATGTTCCTCTCACTCCTCAATTAATCTCTGCCATTGATATTTAAAAAAATTAGTACCAAACTCATCATTTTTATACTAGTTTCACCAATTTGATATTTTTTATTAGGTATCTCTCTATTTTTAATCATTAATCTGATGAAATAGACGGTTATTCTCTCAAAAAAGAAATTAAGAAGAAGTGCAGTTATCCCTTTGGATCATGAGGCAGGCGTATTCACGTTCTTCGGCTCTTTGCCATGACCAAGACTGACACCGACTGATCGTTGTGGTAACCATAAAACTGTTGATGAACTTGCAGTGCGACGCGACGATGAAAGCTGGAAGGGCCGAAGAAACCGCGTCAGAGACGCCGACTGCCCAATGGTCAATCCTTTTGATAATTTAGATTTCGTTTCGTTGAGTTTTGATAATTTGATACAATAATTCACATGTTATCTACATAGGTGGTTTCATATATTATACGTACGGGTGTGTCAAATTGTCATTTATCCATACTGAGCTCTAAATTGTCAAAAAAAAAATCCTCAGTTGACCATCCATCCGGCATCCCGGCAAGTTGACAGGGTCGGCGACTGCGTCCAAGCCCCCAATATTTATCCATCTTGTTCAGCAGCAGCCCCGTGGCTGCGCAGCCGCTTGCTTGTCCTGGCAAGGCGCCGGTTCCGTCCCCAGTTAATTGTTCACCAGATGCCAGAGCGCACAGATGATGCTTCCATACACAATTCTTTAGAGCTTGCAGTATGTCTGGAGTCTTACCTACTGGCTACTGGCCACTGGCCTGGCTTGAGTTAAACCAAGCTGCTCGGCTCCTATAAGTAAAGTGCGGCCTCTGCTCTGCCAATTTCCAGGCCCAAGAACCACTCGTCAACAACGTGCTGGTTAAGGAAGAAGCTGCTAGCATCGTTCACCAACCGGTCATGGCACGGGCTCACCTCTACGACATCGCCGCGGCCTGCGCCGTCGTCCTCGCGCTCGCCGTGCCCTCCCTAGCCGGCGACCCCGACATGCTGCAGGATATCTGCGTCGCCGACCTCATGTCCCGTGAGTCGTCTACGTTTCAAGCTGCCAATTAAGTTCCTCGCTCTGCGTTTCTTGTGTCGTACCGACCTCATGTCCGGCAATCCCGATCGACATGCTTGCAGCCATCAAGATCAACGGGTTCCCGTGCAAGGCGAACGTGTCGGCGGACGACTTCGTCTCCGCGAGGCTGAAGAACGCCGGCAACACCAACAACCCCAACGGCGCGAACGTGACGGCGGCCAACGTGGAGAACTTCCCCGGCGTGAACACGCTCGGCGTGTCCATGGCGCGCATCGACTACGCCCCCGGCGGCCAGAACCCGCCGCACACGCACCCGCGCGCCACGGAGATCATCTTCGTGCTCGAGGGCACGCTCGAGGTCGGCTTCATCACCACCGCCAACAAGCTGTTTTCCAAGACCATCGATAAGGGCGAGGTCTTCGTCTTCCCTCGGGGACTCGTGCACTTCCAGCAGAACAGGGGTAAGGGTCCGGCCGCCGTCATCGCCGCCTTCAATAGCCAGCTCCAGGGCACGCAGGCCGTAGCTGCCACGCTGTTCGGTGCCGCGCCGCCGGTGCCCTCCGATATCCTGGCCAAGGCGTTCAGATTCGACAACAGGGAGGTGGACGAGATCAAGGCCAAGTTCTGAATGAACTAGCGTTTGCTGATTGCTGGATCACGATGATTGATTGTATGCAGCGTGAGCTTGATATGACGGATTTTCTTGTTCATATGCGCCACACATTGTTCTCTCCCTCCCGGACAATAAGATTGCTTTGTATCTTGTTCATATGCGCCACACATTGTTCTCTTCCTCCCGGACAATAAGATTGCTTTGTATTTTCTGGTGTTTTACTGAATATGAATTGGTTGTTAATTAGCTGTGTTGACAAACAACGATCAAACAAATTATTTGATATCTGCTTTGCCAATTGACATGCTACCAACAAATAAATGAAATGCGCCTGCGGTTGTGTCGCACCCCGTACAACGCAACAGAATATATATCGAAAGTATACTTCGAAAAGAAAATAGATACCTGAGACAGAACTTTTAGCGGCTCGCGGTGAGGATCTCTATGATCCTAACGCCGATCGGCCAGCCAAAAACGAAGCAGGCAACAGAACACCAAAGGCCAAATCCACAAGCAGACTTGGGAAGCAGAACAAAAACCCAGCATATCGTCACCTACCCAGTCCTCTCTGTCTAAAACCACAAATGCAAACGGATGAGTACATAAAGTACTCAGCAAGCTCTAACACTAGGCAAGGGTATATGTTTAGATGCACATTTGATTGTAGCAAAGATGAGGCTACGGGATTCAATTTTGCGATAAGCCAGTTTTTATGCAGGGTTCACTACAGAAGATTTTTAAAGGAGAGTAAAAATATTAGTTTAGACCTGGGAGAGCATAAACCATTTCCGCCAGTTCTCAAATTTTAACTAGAAAGGCCTACACTATCTCATTCAGACACTTTATAAAGCACAAGCATTTACACCCACTCACACGCTAAGAATATCATAGAAAACTAATCGTAGAGTACCCAAACAAATAGCATATCAATGCCATGACAACGGCCTATCCGAAAGGATTTTACACTCTGCAGAGGTTGTACACTGTACCCATAGGTTATGCTACTTCTGATCAACAGAGTTGCATAACGCTTACCCCACAACTACATAGGTTTCCACAGATTCCACCCAAGACGCATCCTGAGGCTATCCATTGGGATTTCACTCTCGATGATGCGACGGTACATTCTCGAAACCGGATCGTGAAGATTTACCACAGTCACGTCTTTTTTTGTCCCCTACTACACTGGGTATTACCAAACCAGGGGCTATATCCGTAGGTTTACGGCCCATGCCGCGGGCAATTACATTGTCGAAAGCCGGGCAGCGAGTTATCTCATGGCTTACTCCTGGCCTCTTGTGTCACTTCGACCTCCTAGTGGCTCAATGTGAAAAACCTACATAGCGGAGATAAGTCCCGCTCAAAATGTACAGGTTCTGTGGTTGCACGAAAATTGCTAAGTCAAGCGCTAACGAACCCGTCCTTATATGGCAAGGGTGGCGGATTCGTCCACGGTAGGTGAACTACAATGAAGTCTATACACCTATCACCATCACCTCATGTGAGCCCCACCTCACGACCAGAATCATCCCTCTTCACCTAGCACCAGTTGTACTAATCCCCACCCTTTTCTTTTTACGCACACCACCAAACATAATTTAACGCATTTTGTAAACGAATGATGTATGGTGTGGTAGTGCAAGGCACCAAAATTGGGGTCCTAAGCATTCGACTAAACAAAGCAACTCTCCGTTTTTTAAAAGTATTTAAATACGGGAGGCCTATGGTTAACAAGGAGGGTATTGTCAACGGGCAATCAAGGTACTTAATATTAATGTCTAGTAACTGACACTAATATCAATAAAAAAATCAATCAAGTAGGATTATAACTAACACAATATTTTAAATCAAAATATCATGCATAGCAGTATAGATAGGCACTATAGGAGCATTAGCAAAATATAGGTTCAATATGATCAAGGAGTTAGAGCTTGCCTGCTAATTTCTAATCTTCGGAGCTTGAGTCCTGATGACCTTCAACGAAATCTTAATCTTCAATCTCTAGCTTCGCGTCCAAATCTTCGTGCTTCTCTCCACACACGATCCTTTTGGCTTCTCTTGAAGCTTGACTCTTCCTTACACTCAGCGCTATCTACGCGAAAGGAAACACCTAATAAAACTACAAAAAGAAACAAAGCTCGAAAAGAAGCGATAAAATCCAATGAACTCTGAATAAGAATCAATTAAATTCCACGAGGAAAAACTGGGGCAAGTCATGCATGATGCAATGCCTATTGACTTAAGGCGAGGTTCGGTGGAGGGCTAACGCGCATACCCGCTAGCACGAGTGGAGATGCAGCGTGTAGCGTGTGTCATTTTGTGCACACCTTAATTTAAAACTATTTACTACTTGTTGGCAAACTAGATTCATTCTAATCGTTACTTGGTGAGTCTATATCGTGAGTGCGTTGTGCGTGTTTCTGAGACACGGCTCATGAACGAGTATCCGTGCATATCATGCACTCGCACTTATCGTTGATCTGTGCTTGCATCAAAGTGTCATTGTTTCAAATGTGAACGTGCACGATGGCACGTGTAGGTGTGTCGTACGGGGTTGCCTGGTAACTATGCATTACCATGTCCCGTGTGTGTGTATGCAGGTGTCTTGCATGTGCTTCTTAGTAGCTAATTACTTGATTCTACAACTACAACTAAACTACTACACTAAGTAGATCATGCCAACTATGGTGCGGTGAAGCGCATAGCGCTATTGTTAATTATCTAATATATACATATGTGGGTGCGTCATCCTAAGTGCTCAATGATTAATCACCTAGTTTAATTTATATAATTAAACTGCTAACGCTAACAAGCAGTACATGTACTAATATGTGCTATTGCATGAGTGAATGCATGGCAGGACGCTTATGAGCTGCTTTCTAAGTATTTACTTACTTTCTAATGTTTAGCTACTAGCGTTTAACTATTAATCCTATGATTCTAACCTTAGACTAGATTACTTAGTGCTAACATGGGTATGCATACTAATGTGTGCTAAATAAGGAAGTCATGCTATGATGGGGTGCACACTAGCTAATATGAATCTATGCCTAGAGATGCATCATAATTAAAGACTTGCACTAACAACGATAAAACAAATAGAAAGAACAACGATTAAACTCCGCGAAGAATTTACTATTAAAATAAACCAGCAAGATCGGATGTTGGTTGAGGTTTGGATGATTCGATGTGGTGGGGCTCGAGACAACGGTTTCAACGGTGCCAAAATCACTGAAAACGGAGTTAAGGTGTGGCGGTGGTGAGACGAACAAGGTATTCACGATGGAAAACAGGAAATCCCCCCATGGACACGCTACTCAGCATGTGTCCATAGCTGTCGGGTGTGTATGTGTGTAGGCATGAAATAGGAGACAAACCTTGTGGTGATGTTACCAGGTGGTCTGTGACCGGAAACTGGCAAAGGTTGCATGCACACATGGCTCGACCTGTGTCCAAGGCCTCTAGACACCTGCGTGTCCAGAATTGGGAAAAATCCCGTGGACACGTGGTTCGGCCTGTGTCCACGGCCCCTGGACACACGGGTGTCCAGAATCAGAGATTTCTTCGTGGACACGAAGTTCTGTGACGTGTTTGTGGACACGTGAACATGTGAGCTGTGATCGTGTCCGTGGACACGTGGACTGTGACCGTGTCTGTGGACACACGGACATGTGAACTGTGACGTGTTCGTGGACACGTGGACTGTGACGTGTCTGTGGACACGTGGACACGTGAACTGTGACGTGTTCAGGGACACGTGGACACGTGGATTGTGGCCGCGTCCGTGGACACGTAGACTGTGACCGCGTCCGTGGACACATGGATTGTGATGTGTCCGTGAACACGTGAACTGTGACTGTGTCTGTGGACACGTGAACTGTGACGTGTCCGTGGACACGTAGATTGTGACATGTCCGCGTCCGTGACCGTGAACACGGGGTCGTGACCGTGTCCGTGCTCGCGGACACGTGAGAATGTCTGTGCCCGTGTTTGTGGACACGTGATCCTGTCTGTGCCTGTGTTTGTGTCTGTGGACACGTGGCCAGTGCTATGTATGTGTCTATGGACACGTGAACGGTGTTGTGTCCGTGACCGTGTACATGTTTGTGGACACGAGGCTGTGACCGTGTCTGTCTCCGGGGATACGGGGCCGTGACCGTGTTCGTGGTCACAGGGCCGTGACCGTGTCCATCTCTGGGGATACAGAGCCGTGATCGTGTCTGTGGTCATAGGGCCGTGGACGTGTCCAGCCTAAGGACACGTGCTAATGGGTCGGGCGGTTACCGTGTCCAGGACACGTGCCGACTACCATGCCCAACCCTCAGGGGTGCATGTGTGTGGCCGGTTCGCAGGGTCACGCGGCCCACTGGTCAGAGACCAGGGCCGCGCCTCTTCTTGCGCACATGTGCCGGGGTGCAGTGCGGCACGGTGTCCTGCCGGGATCGTATCGGCGTTAGCTGGGTGCCGTGGGTGGTAAGGTACAGATATTTAGTGGAACAAGAACCTAGTTGTAGTCATCTAAGGGAAATTAGAGGCTAATCTGTAATTAGCAAGAGGCATATGCCTATATCTCATCACAAAAAAGCCTAGGGGTCTGAGTCAAAGTATTTAAGTTGAATATTACTATCAAAGAAGTTTGGGGGCTAATCTGTAAAAAAGGGGGCCTTTACCGTGGGCTGCTGGAGCCGTGACTCCTGTCCACTGGAGCTGTGACTCCTGTCCACCGCTCGGTGGACTGCAGTAGGGAGGCCGGTCCATGTCGTCGCCGTGGACCTCGCCGGCGTCCCGGCGGCAAGCCGGCCGGAGGACCTCAGTCTCTGGGCTGAGCAGTGTAAGGGCAGCGTCGGGGAGCTTCTTGGGTGCTCTGAGGAGCCAAAGACGGACCAGGGAGTGGCGGCGACGGAGAACAGAGAGGCGCGACGGTGATGCTCAGCGGGAGCAGGCTCCGGTTAATCTTTGGCCAGGTGTGGTAGAGCAATTGAGAGAGCCTGCAGTGGCGGTGGTGCGGTGAGCTGCACTATGGCTCAGTCGGGCCAGGGGGCACCGTGCAGCGCCGACAATCGGCCAGGGGCAGCACGCCATGGCGAAGCACAGCGGCAGCGCATGGCGTCGGAGCGCAGCGCTTGGCCGACAGCGACATCAAGGAAACTCAGGGCTGGGGCGCAGGAGGGAGAGGATGGCGCGTAGAGCCTTGCTGTGGGCTCAGAGGAGCCGGACAGAGGAGGCACCGCGCCGTTGACAAAGAGGAACGGCACCCCATGGCAGAGCGCGGCGATGACGGACAGCCCCAGTTCGCAGGGCAGGCGTGGCGGCTCGGAATCCCATCGGAGGAGCAGGCGGCTGGCGCGCTGAGCCTTTCCACGACCACACCGGAGACAGGGACGCACTAGTGGGCGTCGGCGTTGGAGGACACGCAGCGTCCGGCGGTGATGCATGGCGGGGCTTGGCTTTGGCCGGGCTCCGCCAGAAATTGGTGTGGCCAGGAGGAAGGGGAGGCCTCGTAGGTCGCGCAGGCGATGCTGGAATGGGGAGCCGCTCGCTAGAGGAGGCAGATTGCGGCGGCGCGAGCTCGGAGAGTGGGAGCGACGGTGAGGGACGAGGTTTGACTTAGAGCAACGAGGAACACAGGTGGAGTTTGTGCGCGATGCGTGCACAGGCAGGTGGCAGTAGCGCCCACGCATGTGCGGCGCGTGGCTGGGCGGATGCAGCGTTGCGCTAGAGGCAGGGAGAGAGGGAGGAAGGAGGAGGCGCTGACGTGTGGGACACGCATGTATTTTCTGATTTTTCTCAGAATTCCTGCGACAGCCCTCTGTGTTTCCATCAAAAGATCAACTTTACGAGCTCTGATGAATTTGAAATTTTGCAGGGTTAAAGAACTTTTTATGATGAACAACTTTTGTTTTAGGATCATCTCCATATTTGGTTTCGATTTTACTCTACAAAATTCGGAAAACAGGTGGCTATTTGAAAGGAGTAAATTAATTTGGACGAGGTCAAATAAGATTCAAAGGAGTTGACGGGTATGGAATTCAAGGAATTCGATAGGTTTGAATTTCGAAAGTATTGGTTAGATTAAAGATTTTAAGAATTAGAATTCGAGAACGCAAGAAAACAAACGGTAAAGAAAAGAAAAACAAAAAGCGGTCAATCACTTGGCGCTCTTTCAAATTTTAATATTTTGAAATTTTTAAATTAGCTATGTTTTAATTTAGTGAGGTTTTTGTCCTTTGAGATAGGAAAGAAAAGAGAAGATGAGAAGAAGAAGAAAAAATGTTAGGGTGATGGTCAGAAAAATTTTGAATTTTATTTTTAAATTAGTGCTAAAATTTGGGATGCTACAGGTTGTAGCTAGGAGTACCTCGTCAAGCTTGCGCAGAGTCAACGGGCCAAAGTCAAAAATCGATAAGATAATTTTCTTAGCCGAAAAGATATGATTTGATAATTTCTTTCAACTGTATGACGTTGTTTTTGGACACGATTTTCAGAAAACATGTGCTATTTACTCATCAATAACTAGTCAAAATAAATTATAGACCACAGATGCCTTGAAAACCCTGCCTTTTGCAGGTGCAACAATAGAAGATGCAGAGGCCTCCTCTTTTTGTCTGCGTGTGCATCGCTTCAAGAACTTACTCCACCGTGCTGAATTTCATTCTACCTTCAAGTGCTGCCCTATGCCGCTATGCGAAAGCAGTATAGGCACATGCCCCTTCCCTTGTAGGTAGATCATAGTCCTGTACAAACTTTCCTTCAAAGGAGTGAACTTCAAGCCCAAATCCTGCAACCGTTGTGCCGAGAACTTGAACGGTTTCACCTTTGGCTTAGCATCGACACACCTAAAAATGTTTGGGCAAAAACTTAGAAGTAGCACATAACAAAAGGAGTAATTCATTCAAATTCATAAAGTAAAACAAAGACCACACATATGAGAATGAAGAATGATATATTTCAGTGGTGATTATTTACTTGGCCGTGATTGGGTACTGCGGGAAGAGCTCCCTCATCATCCGAAGGACCTCGGACCGGTGCAGCACGTCGGCGACGCAGTGGTACCGCCCGCTCGACGCCGTGTCTTCGTACACCAGTACGTGGGCGCGCGCGACATCTTGCACGTCGACGTACGCATCGACCGCGTCCGGGAACGTCGTCTTCGCGCCCGTCATGTACCGGGCGACCATGGCCGTGCTGACGCTCAGCGTCGGGTGCAGCATTTCGCCTATCGTCACCGCCGGGACGAGCGCCAGCAGCTGGATCCCTCTCCTTGACGACTCCTCCGTCGACGTCCTCTCGGCGGCCGTCCTCGCGTAGCAGTACAAGTTCTGCGATGTATCGTAGCGACGTAGTCTCTGCTGAGTATGCGAATGTAAGATTCTTGGGAGGAGGAGAGCAGTAGACTTTGGACCTTTGTTTGATTACAGAAGTTGAGGTGACTCCAACAGCTCTCATCCACGGTCTGGTCAGGGCTCCTGTAAGGGTCCATGAGGACGGCACCGTAGGAGGACGTGAACACCACGCGTTTGACTCCCATGTCCGCCGCCGCGTTCACGACGTTCTTTGTTCCCTCGACCGCAGCCGCCACAACCTCCTGCATGCAGTTGTGCGCTCTAAGAAGCATGTTATATATTTGCCTGCTACTACGACTACAATGCAGTTTTAGTAACGGAGAACGAACTGACAGGGTCGTTTGAGACCGGGCAGGCGACGTGGAAGACGCCGTCGCACAAGCAGAACGCAGCGCGGAGCGACTTGTAGTCCAGCACGTCGGCGCGGTACAGGGAGAGGCGCTCTTTAGCTCCGTCCAGAGCGCGCAGATGGACGTTCTTGTGGTCATCTAGAGTAGCACGGTTAGTTACAAGAAAATCAGTACAATATCGTAAAGCAATCTACTGACTGAATGCCTGCTGGCTGCCCACCGGGGTCTCTTGCGGTGCCTCTAACAGCGTAGCCACGGCGGAGCAGCTTCTTGACGAGCCAAGACCCGATGAAGCCGCGGGCTCCGGTCGGCCCGGCCATGCTCTCCATTCAGCTGCTCGGCGATTGGCGCAAGGCGATGCTATCTATGCTACTGCAGCCTGCAGCTTGTTGGAAGGCGCAGGCAGCAGTTGGCTGTGGCTTAATTCGTCGAGCTGCTTATATGGAATGGATGCATGCTTCCCCTTTCTGCATCGACCTACTGGTGGTAAGTGGAAACCGGGAAACAAATGAAGCGACGCAGGCGTTGCCTGTCTTTCTCTGTCTGCGTCCAGGTAGAGGGGAGGAGAAGGCGACGCCGGCGTCCTCTTGCCCGTTACTTTTCATGTGAATGTGATTCCTACCGCGTATCCTTTTCATCCGGCACAATGCACGTTCTCTGATGGCGATGGGATTAAATCGTGCGATAGTAGCTCGTGGCTGTGGACGGCGCGTCGGCTCCGGAGGGTGGCCAGGGCAAATCAAGCAACGCCGTTGCTGGAACTTATGGCCCTGTTTGAGGTAGCATGTGCTTTCCGTTTCTTTGGAAAAGCAGTATTTTAGAGAAGCAATATTGTGAATACTGTGATGTTAGAATAGCAGTTGTTTTAAGAAGAGAGGTAGCTCCTTGGGGTACGTACCTTGTTTTTGATGGAATGGCAGCTGCAACGGCACCGGAGGTTGGCTTAAGAAAAAGGCCGAGGCGCCGTCAGGAGGAAGAGGCCAGTGCACGGTTGGGCCGTCCATGGTCATGGCGTATCCGTAGCATGGAGGTGGCTCAGGATGAGCGAGGACAGGGACGGCGGTGGCGCCGGTTCGGGCCACAGATGAGCACGGAGATAGTTGTGGTGGCTAGGGCCACAAACGGGGGTAGCAAGAGGGACGGAGTCGAGCGTGTTGAAAGCAGTGTGAGCGTGTCAGGGACACAGGTGCGAGGGGGAGTGGCGAAGAAGCGAAAAATCGTTTCGAGAATGCTTGTGCGTTTTTAGTAGAAAATGGTGGAATCGACATCTGCTATTTCTATATAAATGTAACTCACTAAGAATCTCAACCCATAACAAATCACGTCACCTTTTTTATTTTAACCGTTGTATCTCCAAAGCTTTCACATCCCGGACTATCTTTCTATTCATCTTTCTTTATTAGTGCTATATTTTATCGAATGTTTTCTTTATCTCCCCATAAATAATCTATAATATCTATATAAAAATCACCACCCACTGACATACTAATCTCAAGCCACGCCATTTTTTTTTATTTGAATCATCGGATGGCAGTCTCTCAATCTCATCTACCTTGCTCCTCGTTCCTCCGTTCGTCTTCCTCTCCACATGGACAGCCCTCTTTTTCTCTTCGCCTCTCTGATATTAATCCCCTTCCTCTCTGTCTTCCATCGCCTCTGATTCTTCACCTTCCTCATCGCCTTCTACCACCTTTGCTCCCCCATCCTATTAAATCTTTATGCGTGCAGGGTCTCAGCCGACAGCAGCTCACCACGCAAAGCCAAAGGAGTCTAGTAACGGCCTCCTAGTTCCCGTCACCCTCGTCGTCACGGGCCTGTGGTGGCCCCAGCTTGAGTACAGCGGCAGACGTGGCCTCTGCCAGGTGCGCGGTGAGACGAAAAACCTGAGGCTGTTATTCAGTATCCGTTTGCCTTGTGTTCGGTCTTCACCCCCTTACAACAAATTTTGGCTAAAGAAACAAGTGACGCCTTCTCTCAAATCAATCACATCTCTCACACTCCAGTATCCTAAGGTGACTCGTTGTTTTCTTTGCTAGATATGAGTCGGCACTAAAAATCTGATGGACTTCGAGTCACTCTTTTTTTAATACTAACCTCCGTTTACAAATACTTGGCAATTTTAACTTTTACTATTTATGCTTTGACTAATTATAATTTTAAAATTATTTCGTTAGTTAACTTATAAATAACATCATATGATTTGTCATCGTATATACTTTGAGAATGTATATTTTTTATATCTATATGTCAAAAAAATTTTAAAAAGACGAGCGGTCAAAAAATTTGTAAAAAAGTCAAAACTGACAAGTATTTGTAAACGGAGGTTAGTATTTGGTGATTTTTTTCTTCGATGCAGCAGTGAGAAGAGCATTGGTGGGAATGGTGATGATTTGTGTGACATTGACTCCTGGTAATGTTCATCTGCAGCTGCAGTACCTTTCATTTTTTTCTTGTTGTTGTTGAGATAGTGAATACTTCATTGATGTAGTTGTGGTTTTTGCCAGCTCGGTTGTCCTTCGGAACACAACTATCATTCTGACAGATTTGCTCGCTACTACCATTATTTCTTCTTATAATTCTGTATTTGTGTGTTATGCTTAAGCAATTCAATGAAACTAATTTTTTTTTGCAATATTACACCTAATCCTTTTGCAGGGCAGACAAATTTGGAAGAGGATGTAAAGTTAATTCTATTCACTCTCTCTACTACTTCTGCGTACTATATAAATAACTTTTGATCCTCACAAAAGCATCAGGAATTTTGTTAGAGAATATCTTAGAGTATACCATTCAATCATCCATAAATTTTCGAAGCAACGCGCCGAAAAATTATTTAGTTTTTCACATTTGTAGACGCAACCCGGTTTGGGAAAGCTTTATATGCTTCTAACATTTTGAAAATGTATGACCTTACATTTCCTTCACATCACTCCATTCTCCCCATTATATTGTCGTACCTTATTTCTGGGATACACTGTGCATCACGTATTAATCCCTGTATCAGTAGCTGATACGCACTAACACATCAAAATGTATATCAAAAAGCATACTTCGGATAAAGGAATATACTTGAAATCGGACCTTTAGCGGCAACACGGTGAGGATTAAAGTATCCACAACCAGTTGACCAACTAGAGGTGAAGCAATTAACAGAAAACATGGCCCAAAGCCATAAGCAAACTTGAGAAGCAGAACGAAAACCCAGCACGTCGTCGTCTTCTACGCAATCTTCACTGTCTAAAACCACAACAACAAACTGGTGATTACATAAGGTACTCAGCAAGCCCTAACACTAAACAAGGGTATATATAGATGCATATTTAATTGTAGCAAGATTAGGCTATGAGGTTTTCTTTTACAAAAAGCTAGTTTTATGTAGGGTTCACTACAGAAGCTTTGCAATGAGAGGTAAATATTTGTTATCCATATTTTAGTAGGTTGGTCCTAGGGGAGATGTTCATCGATCCCGCCAGTACCCAAGTTTTAGTCGGGAGCTGGCACGCAACCATACCGTCCTCTGGCACACAGCCTACACTTTCCAAAACACGGGCACCTACACCCACTCACTCCAACAAGAATAATATAGAGACTAATAAAAGTGAGCCCAAACTGTAGTGTGTCAACACTGTGACAACGGCCATTTCGGATGGATTATATACTCTGCAGAGCTTGTACACTGTACCCACAGGCTATGCTTCTCTTGATCAACAAAGTCGCATAACGTTCACTCCAACGCACGCTAAGATATCCACAATGTCCACCTCAAGATGCAGACAGGGGTCATCTCTCGGGGTAGCCCGATGACGCGATAGCACATTCTCGTAGCCAGACCGTAGGTTTAGGACATCCACATCTGCTCCTTGAACCCCACACATAGACGGGTTTATTACAAAACCAGAGGGCTACACCGGTGGACAATACGATCTCATGGCGCGAGCTATTACTGTAATCAAAGATCAGACCGTGAGTATCTCACGTCTGCTCCTGCGGCTTGTGTCTCTCGACCGTCTTAGGTGTCATTGTAGATAACCAAAACGGGTGGAGTGAGTTCTGCCCAAACAGGTTCTGTGTTTACACGAAATCATTACGTTGAGGTCCGATGAACCGCTCCTTATGTGGCAGGGGCGGCGCTCATTCACGGCAGGTAGATCAGACTGAAGCTTAATACCTATCACACCAATTTTCACCAGGAGCCACACCTCACAACCAGAAATATCCCACTTCACCTAGTCCCAGTTGCGCTAACACCCATCCCACTTTATTTTTCACACACCACCAAACTCATTTTAACTCATTTTATAAAATGATTGGTGTATGGTGTGGCGATGTACTGCATCATACAAAGGTTCCTAAGCAATCTAATATATCAAGGCAACTTTCCGTTCTTTAAAAGACTTTAATGAAAGAAGTCCTATGGTTATCAAGGGGGTGTTATCAACGGATACAAGATAGTATTCATATTTAATGAGAGCAAGTAACTGACATAAATATAAATACGTAATATCAAATAGGGTATTAACTACACAATATTTTAACATAGATTAAAATAAACACGCAAACATTTAGGCCCTATAGGTGCATAAGCAAAACATAGGATTAATATGATCAATGGGTTAGAGCTTACCTGCAAATTCTTAATCCTCAGAACTTGTCTTCTTGATAACCTTCGAGATCAGAGTCTTGAATCACAGGCTTGATGCCGAAATCTTTGGGCTTTTCTCGTGCGTCCATTCTTCTGTCTTCTCTTAGGGTTTGGCTCTTTTTCGAACTCAGTGTTGTCTACACGATAGAATACGCCTAATAAAACTATCGTAAAAAGAAGTAAAGCTCGAGAAAAATCGATAAGATCGAAATAAACCTCGAATAAGAGCCGAATAAACTCCACGAGGAAATCAAAGGTACATTACGCATGACGCGATGGCTATCTTCATGCAAGGTTCATTATCCTAGTGCACCTTAGTGCTATTTATATAGGTAAATTATTAAAATAATTATTTATTTAGACGCTTTATCTTAGTGCTTATGAGGTTACATAGGTAGTTAAGCATGGCTTGGTTTTATTTAATTATACTAAGTCCTTTATACGAGTATGCACTTAGATTAATGTTTGCTTAATGTAGTACTTGGAATTTTAGGTGTCGTTTTATGCATAATCATGACTTAGTGGTATTTGCTATGGATTAGCGTTTAGCTATTTAGCTCATTTCAAACAATGCTTGTGTGTTTATGTCAGTGAGTCATGTGAGTGTATGCGCTAGCGATTGTACGACAACCTTCCTATGAGTATAGCCTTATATTATATTTTGCCTAGATTATTCCTAGGAGCTCAAGGTGTCATTTTAGGTGCAAATCTTATTTTCTACCATATATTTAATTATTAGATGCATTCTAAAAATATCCCTATTTAGTTTACAACTAAATGAATGGATGTACAGTGACCAGGGATTATTTACTTATTATTCTAATATGCAGTTGTTCTCTAATGATTAATGACTAGTTAGCCAATTCTTAAGTACATGATTAAATTAATAAATCCAACGTGTGGCACAGGTAATGATGCATGGTAAAGTGTGTAAGCGTGCTATTGATTAATTACTCAATTCTCTACATGTGTGCAATGATTGATATTTAGCAGCTAATTATTTGGTTTTATTCCTATAAATCAATTACTAAAACTAAGTCATGGCATGTGTACTAGTGCATGTGAATGCTAGATATGATGCATAGATATTTAC